>JASANF010015706.1:0-11877 GCA_030248245.1 Trissonchulus sp. WLG1_4 | reverse complement strand
AATTTTACTATAAAAATCAATGACTGAACTTTAAACTTAGTTTCTCAGCCCACAAACGTGCTAACTGCGTAATGCTTGGAAACGCTACTTTTGGGTGTGTAGCATTAAAACTAGCAAAATTATGCGCAAAATTTTTTATTAACGCAGCTACAGTCGTTGGTTTAGTAATCTGGTTTTCCGCTAGTCATCATAAAAGTTTCTAGGTCCAATTTTCCAGCCAAGACTGGCAGTGACGCAACTTTAGTTTGAAGTGAAAATTTCATGCCCACAGTATTGTGGATAGATAACTTCTCTGTTCGTCGGCGTACGACGAGCTTCATCATTCACGAAAAGTGACTTTAAATTTTTTAGCATTTTTGAAAAAATAATTATGCAATAATTTATGACACATAACGTCAAGCCTCACTTTTGATGTCAAAATTTTAGAACTGTCGTCGTGTCCCAGAAAACCAGCCTTCAACACGAAATGAAAAACAAAAACAAAAACAGCCAGCTAGATTAAGCAAGGAAATAACTGTATTGGGGTGGGCCCGCGAGCTGGTTGTGGTTTTGTGTTGTTGTTGGCCCTCACTCAACAGATAAAGATATTGAAAACAAGCAGCAACAAGGTGGGCCCAGCACCAACCAGCAACAAGATGGTGTTAATAACAACCAGCAACAAGGTGGTTTCAGCAACAACCCGCAGCAAGTTGCTCTGGACAACAGCCCTCAACTAGGCGGTCTTAGCAAGATCCTCCAGCAAAATAGTATCAACAAAAACCCGCAGCAAGGTGGTTTCAACAACCCGCAACAAGGGGCTTTCAGCAACAGCCCGCAGCAAGGTGGTTTCCGCAACAACCCGCAGCAAGGCGGTTTCAACAATAACCCGCAGCAAGGTGGTTTCAACAATAACCCGCAGCAAGGTGGTTTCAACAATAACCCGCAGCAAGGTGGTCTCAGCAACAACCCGCAGCAAGGTGGTTTTAGCAATAACCCGCAGCAAGGTGGCTTCAACAATAACCGGCAGCAAGGCGATTTCAACAACAACCCTCAACAAGGTGGTCTAAACAAGAACCCGCAACAAGGTGGTCTGAACAACAACCCGCAACCAGTTGGTCTCAGCAAGAGTCCGCAACTAGACGGTCTCAGCAAGAGCCCGCAACGACGTGATTCAGAAGATGAAGATGAAAACTGAAAACTGAAAAATTTCCAATTATATACACAATTATTCATATCAGGTATTTAAGTGCATACATTCAAAAGTTGATGATTATGGTATAACTTCATGCCTCAAAAAAGTCCATGTTTTCAGAAATATTGCTGTTTTACGAAGTTATAAACTTCCGCCGCGACACACTAGCCACTAGGCTACAGTGAATAATCCCAAAATGCAACAAATGGTTGCTATGTTCCTGCAAGTACAACCTGAGTTACAGAATCACCTTGAAAAAGGCCCCGGGTTGATCCAGGGAACTGCTACCGAATCCAGACACTTACGATTTGAAACCGCCAAAGTACGACAACATAACATAGCTTTTATAAATAAAGTGTGCTATATTTACAAATGTTTTACTGTGTGATATTTAGCGTCATAAGTAGGAACAGATCGATTTCTACAAAAATTCTTAATAATTGTTTTTTGACACACCATTTTTCCATAAAAAATATAACAACTATAGTTTGCTAAGTTTTATCCTAATAAAACTAAAACGCTTACAAAATTGAATCACAGGGGCTTTCATTTGGCGTCGCTGTCAACTTTGAAGTGTGCGTTTCGGTGAAATCATCATTTTTTGAACTGCACACAGTGCTCAAATGAGATAAATTCAATGCCACGGAAAAAACACTTCTAAATTTAAAGTAACTGTTACTTTCGGCCCGGTATAGCAGTACCGCCAGGTCCGGCCCTGTTGCCTTCTTCCTGCCGCCACCTCAGTGTTACTATTACTTTTTTGTAACTATGTACATGTGAGCATTGTTCTGCCTAACAAGTACGTTTTGCGAGTAATGTTAAACTAATTTTCGATGCTAATTTCAGCTGCTGTACTATAGTATATACGCGGCGGCTGAGGCTGCCGCGTAAAAATACAATGAAAGTATCGGGCTATATAGTAAGCATAGGCCTTTGTTAACCTTTGAATAGAAATTTTGAATTGTTTTGACTTGAATTTTGAAATGTTTTGACTTACTTTGATCAATCGTTTTTTACCGAAAACTGCCCATCGGGGGACGCCGACGTTTTTCCACTAATACTTTTTTGATGATTCTTTTTGTATTTTTATTCTTTTAACAAAATATTAAAGTAGAACGTTCGAGAACTAATCAAATAATAATAAATTAATTAGAATAATTAATACGTGGCGAGTGTGACCTAGCCCCCTCATTCTCTAAAGCGGCATTGCAGTAAGTGTGAAGTAAGGTTGGCCCGTGCCCGTTAGAGTAGTTAAAGGGTTTTACCAAAGCTCAGCATTGGCCCGGTAGCTCAAATGGTAGAGCACTGGTCTGCAAATCCAGTGATTGGTGGTTCGAGTCCCCCTTGGGTCATTCCGATGAAGATGCTGCCTTTCTTCCAGTAAGAACCCCTTTGCTGTATGGAGAGACGTGTAAGTAAAATACATAGGTAATATCTAAGCTTCTATTTAAAGCTATCTATTGTTAATTACTGTTAGGCTCCATCGTTAATTTTAGATTAAATCGATTTTATTTAAATTAAGGGAAGCCACAAACGGTTGACTTTTATAGTTTTTTCAAGTAACCCTAAAAGGTAGCTTAAGTAAGTTTTGTAAGCTTAAGCCTGTTTATTTGATTTAACCCTTTAATGCCCAGAGTATCACTGGCTAGACAGCCTCATTCTGACACCTTCTAGTTTTTTGGTCATTGCTCGAGCTACGTGCGTCGTAGAGAGATCGCGGAACCACCATTCGATAGAGAAATGAATGGTGAACAAAACATAATCAGTCGATTAAGGGTCTAGGACGCACCGTTTTTGCGTTATAAGCGCTCAAAGTTGAGAATTTTTAAAAATTCGCGCCATCGCTCAGGCATAATATGTACCTCACCCTAGAGTAAGAACACAGCAACTGCGCGCCTGCCATAGTTGAATGCTAGAAATGAACTACATTATCTGCTGTATCTGATGCACATAAAGCAGACTGCCGGAGTTGCATTTAAATTTCGTAATGTGGCCTTAAAGAAAATACTACTTTTGCGATGAAAAAAAGTCAAATTTGCACATTGCTTAAGGGGGTAATTGCGTTTTTAGGTGTTTTTTTGCAAAGCCATAGCTCAGCGTTTACAAATTCAAATCACAAGCGGTCTTTTGCATTAGGTAGAACAATATCTTTCCTAAATGTATGCCATGGATTGTAATTTAACTTGTGATTTTGTTTCCAGTATAAGCGACTAAAGAAAGGTCCTTTCCAAAATATTACAATTTTTTACAAAAAGTTTGCGCCACAGCTCTGAATCATACGAGTACCTGTTGGGGCTGAAAGTTGGTAAGGTTTTTGACATGTTTAAAATCCCCAGGCATGTCCCCCACTTTTTTAATAACTAGTCAATTTACTGAGAAAATAGCTGAAAAGCAAACGCACCGAAAATTTAAGTTATTTTCTTGTAATTAAAACCCTCTAAAAATGTCCACAGGTGAAATTCCGAAAAAGTGAGAGACATGCCTGGGGATTTTGACCTTTACAGTATTGTCCCAAAAATTCATGCTCAGGCGTCACTTATAACTTGAGTACTGGTGGCGCAAAGTTTACATAGAAATCACAAAAACCTCGAAAACGCAACTACCACCTTAAATGAGCATAGGCTTCGCTGCGTGGCAGTAGAACTAAAAATTGCCGGCCAAATGCGAAGACCTACAATTCCCCATAAAAACAGCTGAAAGATCTTGTCACTAGAATAGACTGGTCAAGTTGCATAGCCCCAGATATGATAGTTCATCGTGGCGTATCTCCCATGATCCTTTGGGCGTGAAAAGGTTATAAAAAAACTGAATTCTAAATTTTTTAGTCTGCGAGCTCAAAAACGAGCAATTTGAAGCTAGTATTACTAAAAAAGTACAACTAGACTGAAATCGGTTCAAGATTTGCAATTCAGTGTTCTCTGATTAAGATAGAATTTGTTACAGTAGTTGGTTTAACAGTTAGAATAAGACACTCAGGCCGTGTTTACATTGAGCTTTTTTTCGACGTTTCCGGCTTTTTTCAGCAAAGATGAACAAAAGCTGGAGCAGCTGAAAAAAACTGGAACTGCAGCGTTGTCATTAACCTCCTAATTACCTACGAAGTGTAAGACGGTGTTTTAGAGAAAATTCGAATCACCAGTTTTCCTGCGTCAGCGATAGATTTGGGCCCCGGATAAAAAATTAAAAATTTGGGTCGCGTAGCACCCCCCCCCCCCCCAGGTTGACAAACTTCGAAAAATTTTCGGGCAAAAAACACGTTTGCCCCTCCCTCAACTTGATCCTGGCTGCGCTACTAGTAGTAATTTTCGACAATTAGCCCCAGTAATTTGAAAAATGATGATTTGTGGCAAAAACTGAATTTTTTTGAAAAGATGTAAATCAACGTTTTCTCGCCTGCAAAGTGCTAAAAATTAACTTAGCGCATGCGAAAACCTATAAAAACGTGTTTTCACGATAAAAAAATGTCAGTTTGAATTTCTCCCCCCCCCCGCCTCAGTTGCGCCAGAGGCGGCAGCCCCCAGAAGCGGGAACCTTTTTAGAATTTTAAAATAAAATTTGCATTGAAAAGCCAATTCTAAGCAACACTTGTCGCGAAATCATAATGCCTAAAAACAAAGCAATGCCTTGCTTTGAAGTTTCAAATTCACAGCAAATATCGTGTTGCTTAAAAGCTTTTCAATATAAACAGTGGGTCTGCATTGGCACACGTCAAATCAAAGCCTGGCTATTCGACGTAGGTAAGCACCGGCTTAACACGTAGCGCTTATAAGCTCTTAAACTTAGTGACTAATGTAGAGCTTTAGTATTAATATTTAAATAGTGGTTTATAATTTTATGACCAACGTGCATAACCTTGCCTTTGCCTTCCCGGAAGAAAACCCCAATAGATGCCTACTTTCGACTGTTCTCCGCCTATTTTTTGTTTAAGTAAAAAAGACGAAATTCAGACTTTGTTCAGGTATCTGCATGTCGACTAAATTTTTTTCTAATTTGTTCCTTCAAAATTTCGTCTATTTTTGCCATAAACGACTGACACGGAATAGTTTCGTTTAGACAAAAATAGATGGGGCAAGAAAGACGTTAGTTAGACAAAAACAGTTGTCCAATGAGCGGAATAGTCAAAAATAAGCCTTCGTCAAAAGAAGACGTTCCAAAAAATGAAAATTATCAAAAAATCAGAAAAATGCTTAAGACTTCAACTGATGAAACCACAATGTCCGTTGCCTCAAGGGGGCGCTCTGGGAATCGGGGATTACCTCAGAATTCGTAAAAAAAGTTATTAAAAGTGAAACCTTACCATGCAAATGTGCAGTATAGTATTAAAGAACGTTTGCGGCAAAGTTTCATATCACGTGATTATGTCACGTCACTCTCAGAACCTGGAACGTTAGCGAATTTTAAGCTAACGAACGATAACTCTGCTCAAACTTTATGTATGGTCATCAGTTACATGTGAACGTGTAGCTTTTGTGCTTCTCTACTTGAACGTTATTTTGGTTTTCAACTATTTTGCTGGTTTCGAAAAAGATTGTCATTATGTGTTTTTCGAAGTCGAACTCCTGGTCCAGAGCAGTAAAAATGATATACAAAATTGTAGGGTATATTTAAAAAAACTAAAAATTGTTCAACTGCGCAAAGCTAAAGGCTATGATTGTGCAAAAATTCGGAAAAAACACTGTACCAGTAATTTGTGCAATTAATTACCATTAGGTAATCGAATAATGCAAATTGGTTTTGTATTCACAGTTTCACACTACCTTTATTTGAGTTTGAGGCTTCTGCACATACAAATATAAATTTATTTTGCAAATTTTTTTCACAAAACGCAATAAAACTGCTTTAATAACTGCTTTAATTTCAAGGAATGACCAATATGGTGGGTTAACAAAACCTCAGTCAAAATCCTCTGTTGGTGCTCTGGCTTACAACTGAGGGGGGGGGGCGGAGGGAGAAAAATTCAAACTCATAGGCCCGTATTCACATACTAACACTAACGCTTAAAGTTAGTGTTTACACTAAGTGTTAGCGCTTATAAGCGCTAAGTGTTATTCACAAACTTGAACTTCTACCATGCTAAACATACTTAAGCGCTTAGCGCTTAGCAAACGCTTAGGGTGGATTTCACGAAGGTGGTTTTACTAAACCATCGTTTTACGTACGTTTTTATATGATTTGCACATAATTTCATTACGAAATATCGCCTGATTTGTTACGAATTTCGTAGATTTTCTTAAACCATGGTTTTAGCTCAGCTGAAATTTCAGCAATACAGAGACCTGCTGTGCTGCAGGTTTCAAATTTAACTGCGCTACAACCATGGTTTAAGAAAATCTGCGAATTTTGTAGCGAATTCGGCGATATTTCGTAATGAAATTATGTGCAAATCATATAAAAACGTACGTAAAACCATGGTTTAGTAAAACCACCTTTGTGAAATCCACCCTTAGCGTTTGTTTGTGAATAACACTTAGTGTGTGAATACGGCCATACGGGCCATACTGTTTCAACGTAAAAACACGTTTTTATAGGTTTTCGCATGCGCTGCGGTCATTTTTTAGCACTTTGCAAGCGAGAAAACGTTGATTTACATTTTTTCAAAAAAATTCAGTTTTTGCCGAAAATCATCATTTTTCAAATTACTGCGGGGCTAAGGCCGTGTTTACATTGAGCTTTTTTTCAGCTGCTCGAGCAGCTGAAAAAATGCTGCAGCTTTTTTTCGACGTTTCCGGCAATTTTTCAGCTGCTCGAGCAGCTGGAAAAAAGCTGGCGCAGCTGAAAAAAAGCCGGAGCAGCTGAAAAAATGCGGGAACTGCAGCGTTGTCATAGCAACGGAGCAGCTAGTCTATAGTGACCGCCATACTTATCCGCTTTTTTTCAGCTGCTCCAGCTTTTTTCCAGCTGCTCGAGCAGCTGAAAAAAAGCTGCAGCTTTTTTCAGCTGCTCGAGCAGCCGAAAAAAAGCTCAATGTAAACACGGCCTAATTGTCGAAAATTACTATTTACTACCAGTAGCGCAGCCAGGATCAAGTTGAGGGAGGGGCCAACGTGTCTTTTTGCCCGAAAATTTTTCGAAGTTTGTCTACCGCGGGGGGAGAGGGCTGCTACGCGACCCAAATTTTTTTATCCGAGGGGGGGCCATATTTATCGCTGACACAGGAAAACTGGTGATTCGAATTTTTACACCGTCCTTCGTAGCTAATTCGGGTTAAGGGGGCGCTCCGGGAATCGGGGGTTACGTCGAAAATTGGCAAAAAAGTTAGCAAATGTCAAACTTTACTATGCATTTATGTAGTATGGCACGAAGGAACACTGGAGGCAAAATTTCAAATCACGTGATCATGTCACGTGACTCCCAGAGCACCAAACGTGAGTGGATTT
This sequence comes from Trissonchulus sp. WLG1_4, assembly GCA_030248245.1. Classification (NCBI taxonomy): domain Eukaryota; kingdom Metazoa; phylum Nematoda; class Enoplea; order Enoplida; family Ironidae; genus Trissonchulus; species Trissonchulus sp. WLG1_4. The sequence continues at coordinate 4,329 of JASANF010015706.1, read as the reverse complement.
TCGGCAAACGATAACTCTGCTTAAACTTTGCGTATAGTCACACTTTATATACCAAAATGTAGATTATGTGCTTCTCTAGTTGAACATTATTTTGGTTTTTAACATTTATGTCAGGTTTGGATAAAAAATGTCATTATGTGTTTTCGAAGTCGAGCTCTGAGCAATAAAATTCATATAAAAAATTTTCTAAGCTTTATTTTAAAAAACTAAAAAATTGTTCAACTGCGCAGAGCCTAAGGCTATAATTGTGCAAAATTTTGTAGAAGAATATTTTACCAGCATTTTATAATCGAATGCCGAAAAATTGGTTTTTTATTCACACAGCCTATATTTGAGTCTGCTGCTTCTAAAAATGGTTTCTTGTGCGATTGTTTTGCACAGAACGCAATAAAATTGTTTTAATTTTTCATTACGACTAATAAAATCTACGTATCGTCTGTTTGCAAAACCTCAAAAAGCGTTGATGCACTGGCTTACTTGCTGAATTTGTGTAAAAGTTGAATAAAATCAGTAATTTTTCCAATTTTTCCGCTTTTTTTGTGTCCAACTTATGCCCCACAATAGGCTATGAACAGTTCCTTCGGAAAATATCAGTCATGGTAGCTGGGTCAACTTGGCTCGGCCTAAAACAGGTCAAGGTCCGGGTCCTCACCCCAGACGCGCCAAGTCGGGGGGGGGGGGGGGGGGGGGGAATGCTGGAGCGGGGATTCTAGGGGGACGTCTTTGAGCAGAGAATCCTGCTACAGCATTTATGGGTCTTAAAGGCTTATGTCGCCTGAGCCCCCGTGCTCGGCACCAACAGTCCCCAAAATTTAATCCAGAGTCTCGGGCCTTTTCGTTTATCCTTTTCTGTAGTTCCTGTCTGGTGTGTGCTTATCGTTTCTAATGGTCTGAAATGAGAGCCTAATCTTTTTGAGTTCCATCCTACAAAATTCTTCGAAATCTCGCCCCAAACATCCAATTCTCGACCATATTCAGAATTTTAATTCTTGGCCTTAATTTAGTATGGGGCTTAGGCTCAAAAAAATTAGAAAAAAACCAGAAAAAAACTAGAAAAAATTATCTAGTTTTTTTCTGGTTTTTTTCTAGTTTTTTTCTAATTCTTCCTGACGAATATCTGGTTTTTTTCTGGTTTTTTTCTGGTTTTTTTCTAATTTTTTCTAACTTTTTTCTGACTTTTTTCTGGTTTTTTTCTAACTGCCAGTCTCACGATCTAGTTTTTTTCTACTTTTTTTCTGGTTTTTTTCTGACCCTATAGAGAATGTTTTCTAGCTTTTTTCTGGTTTTTTTCTAACTTTTTTCTGGTTTTTTTCTAGTTTTTTTCCAGCTGTTTTCTACGTTTTTTCTGGCTTTTTTCTGGTTTTTTTCTAGTTTTTTTCTGGTTTTTTTCTGATTTTTCACCAACCCTTTCTTGGACATTCTCAATTTTTTCAGAGTGTTCCCTGATGATTTTCTTTATTGTTCAGCCACGTTAATGCTCTTTATATACGTTTTCTGAAACTGAATTCTAGTTGTTTTTTGAGGGTGTCTAGTTGTTTTATGCACTGTTTCTAGTATGTATATGCTAGGTTTTTAATTTTTTTCCAGATTTTTTCTGTTTTTTTCTAGTTATTTTCTAACTTTTTTCTGGTTTTTTTCTAGTTATTTTCTAACTTTTTTTCTGGTTTTTTTCTAGTTATTTTCTAGTTTTTTTCTAACTTTTTTTTTCTGGTTTTTTTCTAGTTATTTTCTAACTTTTTTCTGGCTTTTTTCTAGTTTTTTTCTAACTGCATCTACGATCTAGTTTTTTTCTACTTTTTTTCTGGTTTTTTTCTGACCCTATAGAGAATGTTTTCTAGCTTTTTTCTAGTTTTTTTCTAACTTTTTTCTGGTTTTTTTCTAGTTTTTTTCCAGCTGTTTTCTACGTTTTTTCTGGCTTTTTTCTGGTTTTTTTCTAGTTTTTTTCTGGTTTTTTTCTGATTTTTCACCAACCCTTTCTTGGACATTCTCAATTTTTTCAGAGTGTTCCCTGATGATTTTCTTTATTGTTCAGCCACGTTAATGCTCTTTATATACGTTTTCTGAAACTGAATTCTAGTTGTTTTTTGAGGGTGTCTAGTTGTTTTATGCACTGTTTCTAGTATGTATATGCTAGGTTTTTAATTTTTTTCCAGATTTTTTCTGTTTTTTTCTAGTTATTTTCTAACTTTTTTCTGGCTTTTATCTAGTTATTTTCTAACTTTTTTTCTGGTTTTTTTCTAGTTATTTTCTAACTTTTTTCTGGTTTTTTTCTAGTTATTTTCTAACTTTTTTTCTGTTTCTTTTCTGGTTTTTTTCTAGTTATTTTCTAACTTTTTTCTGATATTTTTCTAGTTATTTTCTACTTTTTTCTAACTTTCTCAATATTTTATCTAGTTATTTTCTAACTTTTTTCTGGTTTTTTTCTGATTTTTTTCTAACTTTTTTCTAGCTTTTTTCTGCTTTTACTAAATCGTTCTGTAACGTTCTTAAAGTCCGTTATATACCTTTTATGTCGTGTTATATATCATATATATGTTATTGTACATTAATTTATTGTATTTTTGTGTTTCCTCCTTTTAAATCTTTTTATATGTTCATTAAAAGCGGCGACAGTTATTTTGGGGGATATCAGATCAACGCCATGGGGTTTTTTACTTTTATTAAGATGAGGTGCGTACCGTTTTACGGGTGAAAACATTTTTCCCAAATCGAATGTAAACCGGGTAGATGAGTGTTTCAAAACGAACCTCCGAATCGTGCAAAAAAATATTTTCATGTTTTCAGGTCTTCCTGTGGCCCACATACGTCCATCGGATCAGTCAACGGCCATCTTGCTGCTAATTATCGCCCTCCAAACGTCACATAATTTTATCATGGTATTATATAAATATAAAAAAAAAAAAAAAAAAAAATAAAAAAAAAAAAAAAAAAAAAAAAATATATATATATATATATATATATACATAGTGGTGCGGGGGAAAAACCCTACTTTTCAACTTTTCGGGTCCTCCTGCGCTCCACATAAATCAGATCCCATTATATAAGCTCGCGACTGCTTATAACGGCCATCTTTCGCCTAACTGTTGCACTAATAAAAGATGTACTTATTAACTACTCACGTTTCTGAGTAATAAGCCTCGAAACATCAGGTAAAAAAACCCTATGTGGGAAAAAAACCCTAATGCGGGGAAAAAAACCGTACCACTTATTTCGCCTGTTCTATAAGCAGTGAGTATAAACTCAATTCCACCCTGTTCTACAACACTTAGGCTGCAGTATCAACTAAAATTCCTATTTTTCCGACATCCATGAGATTCACAATAAATCTTCAAAAATCGACCCTTTTTGGCAGAAATGACTTCTACCCAAATATGCATTTTTTTAGTATTTAAATGCATTAAAAATAGATTTTTGCACTTATTATGTTAGAAACGGTGGCCAAACACCGCCCGCGTCTACTATTCTTAAATTTAGGTGGTACGCTAGCAGCTAACGCCTAACTATTCCAAAAAATGGCAAATTTTGGTGAAACATCACCAAAACAGGTTTCGTACGGGGTGTCGGGGTATGGGCCAAAACGACAAAAAACGACGTTTTGTGGCCAAATAAACGGTTTCAATGAAGTCTACAGATGTTTTTACCCCAAATCAGTCAACTTTTGTTTAGCAAAAAATTGTCGCCAAACAAAATAGGGTTTTTTCCCCGCAATAGGATTTTTTTCCCACACTAACTTTTAACTGTTACAGGTAGGAGAACCACAGCGTTTATCACTGTTTTTAAACTCCAGAAGTATAGAGGGAAAGGTAACTCTCTTGAAAAGTGAAAACAACGTCGGCCAAAAGTGATTTTGTGAAAAATTATGACAAGTCAAAAATTTAGAAAATTTTGTCACTTTGGAATTTTTCAACATGCAAAAATTTGAAATTTTATAAAAAATGCTACGGGCCTCAAAACTGCACAGAAATTGGTGTGGTAAGTAGTTGTAATTTAGCGGTGGTAATTTGGCATTTTTTGAAATATTCAGGCTTTACCTTTAAATTATTCAGGCTTACCTTAAAATTTTCCGCAAAAATATGCGAAAATGCATATTTGGGCTAAAGTCATTCAATCGTCTCTGTATATGTATATATACCATAAAATTTTAACCTTTTTGTAGTCTCAATAGTGTAACAACCAAAATTATTATCAGCTTTGCAACTTATTCATTTGTCTGTATATACATATATGCGTGTATTTATGCTGCTGAGTTTGTAATTTTTATTCCCTTTGACTATATACAGTAAGACCATTCAACTAGAAAAAACCAGAAAAAAGTTAAATAACTAGAAA
>JASANF010015705.1:0-58254 GCA_030248245.1 Trissonchulus sp. WLG1_4 | reverse complement strand
TACGCGTACGTAAATACTAAATAATCAGTTTCTTTCTACACAACCCATAAATAGCATGAATCAGCCTCAACTTTTAAAAACTTTCACGTTGCAAAAATTACAGAAAATGGCAAACCAAAGATGCTCCAGAAAGTTTTAAAAGGAGCCACCGAATCTGAAGCACCTATCTGGGGGGGGGTGAACTTGCCTTTTGAAGGGGTGAACCCCCCCCCCCAACGCCCATGTTTGAAATTCATCCCTCAAATCCTGGCCTATTTACACCACGTACTCGTGCACAACAGGCATTCCTTCCATCAGTTGACATCAGCTGTACTCAAAGTTGACGCTCTATTCGGAGATAGCAGTAACTTTGCAGACACTGCGTGTCTTGTCCCCAGCTCACCTCTGTCCCTCTGCCTTCCCACCTTCCCACGTCTTATCGGCCTGGGAGAGCGAGGTTCACTGCACTCTGACCACTCCTCCAGTTCGTTGAGGTCATCAATTTACCTCACATTCCCTAGACTACACAACAACTTTGTGTGTGTCTGTGTGCATGTACTGTACAGTGGCTCCGACCTGTGTCTTCGCCACTGTACAACCACTGACACCACTGTAAGCCAAGGGGGGCTCAGACACACGAAAATTTTACTAGAAACTAAATTTAGCGTATATTATGCAAATTAGATTAACTTTTTGTCAGACTCTCCACACACATGGTTTTGGCGACACCAAAACCATATTGGTGATCTATATACATTTTGTGCCCTTACCCTGCCTTGGCCTTAGTTTTAATCGGTTCTTCTGACCCTCAGTCTGACCTCTGTCTAGCCGTACTATATTGACCCAATGAACCATCCAAAATAACCAATAAACCCTATATAACAGCAGCAGTCCAGTCTTCTATAAAAGGTCAACAATGGACTAAATTTACCGAAAAAGAAACCTTGCATGAAAAATAGGGACTTCAGAAAAACTTGAAAGTCAACGCATATACATAAATGTGCGCACGATGTCCCAGTTTAGGGGGGACGTGTCCCTTTGCCGTCTCTTCTAAAAAAACATGCAAAAATATAAAAAATCTTAGCAAAACTAAACAGTTTGAATAATTTTATGGAATATGGATCGATGCTAAATATACCGAAAATTTTTAGTTCAAATTGAAAGCTTGCAAGGGCGAATTTCGTCAAAAAAAGTCTGGCCTTGATCAAAGAAAAAATATATATAATACCGCATGTAGTCCCACACTCTCAAAACCGGGGGTGAACGCATAGTACAGCAGGCTATAATTCCATCTTAGAGTTGTAAGTTTCCTTTACATTCCCTTACAAATTTTGCATTCCTTTACAAATTGGAATACTCGCGTAAACTTTTTAGGCCCTGGAGTAAAAAAGATAATGGGAAAATTGGGTCATCTAGATATGGGGAGGTCATCTAGGGTGAGAGTGGTCAAAATTGCAGACTAGACTGGGCACTACCAGCCCCTGCAAGAACCACTGATAACAAACAAATCATAGATATAGCAAGTTCAGCAGTGTCTAAAACGTGAATGACTGTTCACTACACTGGCATATTTTTAGGCAAAATGCTATGGGGGGAAGGTGGGCCAAATGGGGGGCGCCCACATCCCTCTAAAAATATGCCTGTTAAATGTATATAACACTGCTAATTTCCCAAACCACTAGAACAGTGGCGGATCCAGGATGAAATTTCGGGGGGGGGGGCGGCGAAATTTTTATTTGTTTACGAAAATTTGTTTGGTCATATTACAAAACGTCTCAGTAGCGTAACCGGAAAAGATTTTCGGACGGGAAATGGCTTTTCGATTTTGTGAGATGTGTAAAAATGCCATATCTGCAACTTTAACTGCCAAAAACGACACAAACTCGCAGTGACTAGAACACTTTTTCTGGCTAACCAGACTCAAAGCCTACGCGCAGAAGAGATTTGGTGGATTATATAATATACTTATTTTTTGTCTTGATTAGTTATATGATAACGGCATCCACGTTCTGTCAACGGAATTCAAGCTTCAGCTAACTACATACATGTATGAGGGGGAAAGGGGGGAACCCCCCTCAAATAGCTTAAAATTTAATAAAACGGGGTAATACGCGGCAAGAACACGATGCTACTCAGTGATTTCGCATATATAGTATATCAGTTTCCAAAAGCAGCATTGCCTAAAGATGGACGGTAGAAAAAATCTCTTAAGAGGTATTAATGCCCGGGAGCGAGCACTGCACGAAAACGCTTCACGAAATAATATAATACACCTGCTGCATGCTACCGTTTATGCTAAAAAAGCATCTTTTAGCTCCAGAAAAAACAGTTAAATTTTAAAACTGTTCTAAATCACTTTCACTTCTCTAATCTTTGCCTTCTTATCAATGCAAAAAGTCAGAAGCCAGAAATACAAGTTCTTGCACAAATTTTGGCATAAAAACAAATAAAAAGATCAAATGGAACAGATAGGCGGAAAACAAAGAAAAGGTTCTGACTTCATCCAAAGAAAACTATTTATTTCAAACATACTCCTGTGCAAAAAGTTATGGCTTCTTACATATATATTAACTCAAGTGCCCAGTGTTTCGTAGATGCCGCAGTTGAATCTGTCGCCAAAAATGTCAACAGCGCTAGTATTACTAGTATTATCGAACTAATGACGACTCACAAGAACAAATTGTTGACTGAATGCGAATGCACTTTCTGTGCGTGTGGATGTAACTAAACTCTCCGTCGACTGATTAGCTCACGTTTAACCCGGACCTGGCTGTGTAACTTTACGGCGCCGCGAATGAACATTCACGACCCTACATAAAAATTCTATACGCTCACCAGTGAACTGAATGATCTGTGGCAACATCGGCTTCTGCGAATGCTTTATCGACATCTGAAATACATATTATACAAACAAAAAAGTCAACAAGCAGCAGTTTCATGCAAATTTTTTCAGTATTTTTCTGCTGTCAAAAGTCAGCACTTACACTAAGTTTGACCCTGCCGCGTAAAATTTTACATTAATTATATTGAGATATAGTAAAATTGGTGCTCAGTTAAAATTTATTGAAAAGTCAGGATGAAAATACTACTACATACATATTACATACACATTTTTGAGATAGAAGTCAAATTTCCAAGTACTTGGTGAAGCCGAGGTTTCGTTTAGGCAAGGGAACGTTTGCGCGTTTGCGGGTCTAAAGAAGGCGCGGTTTACCGGCCGTTTAACGTTTAGTCCGTTTAAAGGAATAAACACGGGCAAAGGCAATTGAGCGTATAAACGTTATCCAAAGATACTTACTTATCTTTTATTTCCAAACAGAAAAACTTGATTTCCAGAATAACAGGACAACCATAGATGCACATAGGGGGGAAGTAGGGGGGGTATACAGTATCCACCTTTCCTGATGGGGGTCGGCACCCCCCCCCCCCCCTCAGACATCCGGCACCCCCCCCTCAACCCCCCACCCCCCCCCCTCTGGTGGCCAAGAAAGTGTCCCAAAAATGCGTAAAAAGTTGAAAAATTGCAAACAATTTTCGCCTGCGGCGAAAAAAGTACACCAAAAATGAGTTGAAAATCGAAAAATCCTGAAACATTTTCGGCTGTCGCCGAAAAATGGCTAAAACTAGGGACCACCCCTCCTTCCGCCAGGGGTCGGGCACCCCCCCCCTCGCCGATTCACCCCGTGCATCTCTGAGCACAACACTATTATTTTGAGACCCTTTATAACCAAATATTATGTGCTGTGGCATTGGTTGAACTTCACTAATTCATTTATGTTAATTATGCCTCAAACAATCAAGGCAAATGCCATCGAATGTTACCCATGGCCCCTACAAAATACCCGCCACAAAGGATCGCGGAAAAAACCACGAGGTTAAAATTTCTGCACGTAATTGAAACTTTGGTCGCACCTGATATCAACTAAAACATGCAGTTTTACACAAAGTCTTCCTTTTAGTAATTTTTGGCTTCTGAACAAATGTTGGTAAACGGATGCTTTTTGTAAAATTTTTTACAGTTATACTTGGCATTTTATGAATATAAATTCGGGAATGGAGGGGTACTCATTTTAAAATAAAAAAGTTTGAATGATTGTTTATAGTTTGACTGAAAAATTTAATTAAATGTTATACAATATAAACATAACTTATAGTTAGAATAAACGCTTAGGCGGCGGCAGGAAAAATGTCTCTAATGAAACGTCGAGACGGGACAAAAAAATTAAACTTTAACTCCGGTCTGGTTTTTTACGGAAACTTCTGGAACAAACAGCTCCGATTGTCTGCAAATCTGTTAAAATGAGCTATTTAAGATTTTAACACAGAAACATATATACATGGGCGTGAGTTTTTTTACCCCCCCCCCCCACGAATGGTGTTAGGTAGCTCACGACGCTACAATCGGTAGCTTACGACGAGGAAACCAGTGAGATAGTTGCTCCGCACCTCCCCCTCCCCAGATTCGCTACCTGCCCCTGTATATATGCACACACAGAAAGCTACGCACAAAAAACAGATTTTGTTCAGGAAATGCTTGTTTTTTGTCCGGGAAGAATATCAGAACCGAAATTTTTCGGTCAGCTTTAGTGAAGTACTGACTGAGAGAAATGTGTCGTCCGATTTTCCGTATGCACTTGAGCAAAAAATTCTTGGTGTAAAAAATTTCGAATTTCGCTACGTAGTGTCTTTAAGTTGAAACTGCTTGAGCACAAAACGATAGGACAAGCATACGGACGAGTATAAATCGGGCTTAATCTATAAATACCCATTTTGCTTGAGGATGGCGTAGACGCGACGGAGACGACGGTACCGGGCGTATCGACGCTGCTGCTGCTTTCACCGTCCAGAGACAATCGACGTCGAGGCGTGTTCGTCAGTCTGAAAAAACAAAATTAAAAATTAAAGGTGCACTTGGATTTTTAAGGTTCTACGTGAAAAATCTAGAAAAACTTTGTGTTAGGATGTGAATTGATGGGCATTTGATAGACTGCTGATAGTTAAACTGTTGAACCAGAACTATATATACTCTTAATTTAATGCATTTACTGCCGGCATTAATGTTCGTGTACTGCGCGGAACTAAACAAAAATTAAAAAAAGTCGTCTTTAGAATAGTAAAAGAATGTCAATTTACTACCAAAAATGTTCATTATAGAACACGTCATCTTACGTTTGTGCAGCGAAATGAGAGGCCAGATTGGTGAGTGGAGACATCCCAGGGAGGCAAGGCGATTGGACTTCCACGGAGTTAAAAACGGACGCAACCCATTCTTTAGTTCTGTTTATTTTCGGCAAATGCGCGCAAGGTGGACCTTCCGACGCATCACAGTTATCCATCTTACTTTCGAATTACAAGTTCAATGTGATCGTAATCAAAGATCAAAGAAAATGTTTATTAATTCCTAAAAATAAACTGAAACAATACCCTAGTCAGAATTGGGTTCAGGGAGGAGTCAACATTCCCGCCAAAAAATTAGGAATTCGGCGACTGAGGGGTGAGCTACGCGACCCGAATTTTTCATCCGATGGGGGGCCAAAATCGCCGAGGAGTGAGCTTCGGGTACCACCTGCAAACGCCACAGAACTAAAATTTTAGTCCAGGGGCGACTGGCGTAGCCAGGATGTGCGCGAAACCTCATATGGGTTGCAATGGTACGAGTTAGAACAAAAACAATGCGCCAAAATTTAGTACCTAAGCCTAAGCTTGAACATAAGCCTAAGCCTAAGCCCTAAGCCTAATCACAAGCCTAAATTGAGGCCCACTTTGAAATTGGTCAAAAATTGGATGATTCTGGTGAGTTCGGCAAATTTTTCGGAAAGAACGGGGTCAACGTGTCTTTGTTTTGATTCTAAAAAATTGTAAACATTATTCAGACTCCATTTAAACACGTTGAGAACGGAGAAAACACGGCTTTCCGAAAAAAACTGCAGACACGTTCCTCCCTGAGGGTTCACATTTCGGGGAGTCATATCTCAGAAAATCCGTAGAAAAATAAGCCAATGTTTGAAGCCAAAAATGGCTATAATCTTTGTTTTTGGATTTTGAGTGCGTTATAATGTTTTAAGGCATCGTCTAGGCTCATCTGGCAGGATTCTCTAGACTAAGCTGGCAGTATTTTTCCTGAAAATTTTGATTTTTTAGTACCTAAGCCTGAACCTAAGCCTAAGCCTAAGCCCAAGCCAAAATTGAGGCCCAGTTTGAATTTGGTCAAAAATTGGACGATTCTGGTGAATTTGGTCGATTTTTCAAAAGGAACTGGGTCAACGTGCCTTAGTTTTGCTTCTAAAAAATTGTAAACATTATTCTGACTCCATTTAGACACATTTTGATCAGAGAAAACACGAGTTTTTGAAAAAAATTGCGAAAATGTCCCTCACTGAGGGTTCAGATTTCGGGATCAAGTGCAGTTGGGGGGGGGAAATAGTGGACCTATTTTTTTGAGTAGAGCACCTTGAGGGAAGCATTTTTTGTAATAGAACCCCTATCCACAAATTTGGATTTTCTGAGCTATGACCCCTTGAAAATTGCATTTTCCGTGTTTTTGGAAGTGAACGTAGGCCAAAGTTCGAAGCCAAAAATGGCTATTATCTTTGTTTTTGGATAGTTTTGAGTGCGTTATGATGTTTTAAGGCATCGTCTAGGCTTAGTTGGCAGGATTCTCTAGGCTAAGCTGGCAGAATTTTTTCTGAAAATTTTGATTTTTTATTGCCCAAGCCTGAGCCTAAGCCTAAGCCTGAACCTAAGCCTAAGCCTGATACTAAGCCTAAGCCCCATACTAAGCCTAAGCCCTAAGCCTAAGCCTAAGCCCAAGCCTAAATTAAGGCCAAGTTTGAATTTGGTCAAAAATTGGACGTTTCTGGCGAATTTGGCCAATTTTTCGGCAGGAACCCGGTGAAAGAGCCTTTGTTTTGATTCTAAAAAATTGTAAACAATAATCTGACACCATTTAGACACGATTAGAACGGAACAAACAAGAGCTTCGGAAAAAAATTGCGAAAACGTCCCTCACTGAGGGTTCAGATTTCGGGGGGTCGTATCTCAGAAAATCCAAAAAAATAAAATAGGGGTCCTTGAAGCAAAAATGCTTCCCCCAAGGTGCTCTACTCAAAAAAATAGGTCCACTATTTCCCCCCCCCCAACTGCATTTAACCCAGATTTCGGGGGGTCATATCTCAGAAAATTCAAAAAATGAAATAGGGGTTCTTGAAGCAAAAATGCTTCCCCTAAGGTGCTCACTCAAAAAAGTAGGTCCACTATTTCACCCGCCCCCAACTGCATTTAACCCGCCATTTTTGGCTTCATACTTTAGCATTAGCTTACGTTCACCTCCAACTGAAAATGCAATTTTCAAGAGGTTATAGCTCAGAAAAGCCAAATTTGTGGATGGGGGTAATATTACAAAAAATGCTTCCGTCAAGGTGCAAAAAATAGGTCCACGAACCCTCCCCCTCAACTGCACTTGATCCTTTTTCCTATGGTTTGCTATATCATACAAACAGGAAAACTAAGTTTCACTTAGTCAAATAAACTTCAAATTGAAATAAAAATATTTTGCTCCATGTATTGGCGCGACCTGTCAAATGACCATTGGATTAGACACAGTCAGGAATCGCCATTAGCCACTGCATCTAAAGGCCGATTCACACGCTGCGATTTTACTGCGATTTTGCCGCTGCGTTTTCGCCGCTGCGGCAAAACGCACTGTCTGAACAGACGCAGCGATTTCCATGCGGAATGAATGCGTCTTGATTTTTCCGCGGCGTTTTAAACGCCAGGCTGCAATTCGGCCTGCGATTTCAGTGCGTTTTGATGCTGCGGACGTGTTGGTTTCAACAATATAAGCAAAGCTGTTTCTCATATTTTTAAAACAGTAAAGACGCAGCGAAATAGTTTGCGAGACGCAACGTTTGTTCAGACGCTGCGTTTTGTGTGCGACACCCTGCGTCTTGCGTTTTGCGTCAAAATCGCAGCGGCAAAAACGCACCGTGTGAATCGGCCTTAACAACCAGGAAGTTCGGTGCTGACTATTATCGGAAGCAAGCCAAATGCAATCCACACCAAGCCAAATAAAAGGCAGTAACACTTTTATGTTGAGCATTTGTGCGTCAACTACCATTGTTAGCCAAAAAGTCTTTAAAATAATAGTAATAATGATTTATAAAAAAGAATTGCACATTAGTGATGAAAATTACCTAAACCGATTGCAAACAGTCTGCATTTTAAGGGGGCGTTCCGGGAATCAAGGATTTGGGCCGTATTTTTTTAAAAACAGCCAAAATGACCTATCATTCTTGAAGAAAAGCTGCCCAAAATACTTTTTCTGATGTTTTGACGCGCATATCTCCATGACAAAAAATTTGGAAAGAATTGGACAATTTACTGATTTCATTCGACTTTTACACAAATTCAGCAAGTAAGCCAGTGCATCAACGCTTTTTTGAGGTTTTCCAAAAGACGATACGTAATTTTTATTAGTCGTAATGAAAAATTACAACAATTTTATTACGTTCTGTGCAAAAAAAATCGCACAAGAAACCATTTTCAGCAGCAGCAGACTCAAATATAAGCTGTGTGAATACAAAACTGATTTTTCGGCATTCGATTATAAAATGCTGGTAAGATATTTTCCTACAAAATTTTGCACAATTATAGTCTTAGGCTCTGCGCAGTTGAACGATTTTTTAGTTTTTTGAAATAAAGCTTAGAAATTTTTTTATATGAATTTTATTGCTCAGAGTTCGACTTCGAAAACATAGTGATGTTAAAGTTGCCTTCCGAGTTTCAGTTTAAGTTTCAGTTTCAGTTTCAGCTCCAGAAGCATTTAGTTTCAGTTTCAGTTTCAGTTTTGCTATATTTTGTTTTCGTCAAACTTTTCTACGTAGCGTATACGGTCGTCGACGTTGCCTTGTGAAGCCCCAAGCTTACATTAATGAACTATGTACATAAGATAAGATACATGTATACAGTCTGTAACCAAAATGAAATTGAAGATGAACTGCATTTTTTATTACATTGCGATTTATACCGGTATATATACATGGTCAGACCGCAGCTCGCCACCAGCCCCGGCCGATCTCTAATATAGACATAGAGTAAGACACTATTATATACTCTTGCTTAGTGTATAATAGAAAATCAATAATTTGTGCGCAGGGGATGCTGAAACTGAAACTGCCTCAGGCTGAAACTGAAACTACAGTTTCAGTTTCAGCTTGTGTATACACGTACCCACACGGCACACACACACATTGAAAGCAGCATTGGCGGAAACTCAGTTGACCTGAAACTGAAACTATGTTTCAGTTTCAGTTTCGGCTTCTGTGTAATTTCAGTTTCAGTTTAAGTTTCAGTTTCAGCTCCAGCGGCATTTCAGTTTCAGCTGCTGTTTCAGCTCTGGACAGATTTTAGTTTCAGTTTAAGTTTCAGTTTCAGTTTCAGCTTTAGAATAGTTTCAGTTTCAGCTGAGGTTTCAGCTGCAGGATGGATTTAGTTTCAGTTTCAGTTTAAGTTTCAGGCGCTGAAACTGAAACATGTACAAGCTGAAACTCGTCTCAGTTTCAGTTTCAGTTTCCGCTCACATCACTACGAAAACACATAATGACATTTTTTATCCAAATCCGACATAAATGTTAAAAACCAAAATAATGTTCAACTAGAGAAGCACATAAGCTACATTTTGGTATATAAAGTGTGACTATACGCAAAGTATAAGCAGAGTTATCGTTTGCCAGATTCAGTCACGTTTGGTGCTCTGGGAGTCACGTGACATGATCACGTGATTTGAAACTTTGCCTCCAGTGTTCTTTTGTGCCATACTACATATATGTATAGTAAAGTTTGACATTTGCCAACTTTTTTGCCAATTCTCGATGTAACCCCCGATTCCCAGAGCGCCCCCTTAACATATAGCCAAAAAATTAGGGGGCTCCGGTAATCAAGGTTTTTGGGCATAATTTCTTTTGAGTGACGAATTTGGACATATGTTGAGGTGGCGCTCTGAATAACCGATTTAGGGCGGTACATTTTTTCAGTCAAGTTTTCGTTGGCTAACTCAAGAAGAAAAGTAGTTGAAGGTGGTACTAACGAATGTGCAGTGCTTTTCAACAGGCTGGTATTCAGTGAATAATTAACTTTGAAGCGATTTGTTTATATCATTAGAAAGCGCTATTTTTTTCCACAATTGTTTGAAGTTTCGTTGTATAACTACAAATATGTTTTATGTGACACTTGATATAAGCAGGCCAATTTGACCAATTTGAGCACTTTCAAATCTGGCCATTTTTTGCCGAGTTTAAACAACAAAAACATGCATGAAATGGCATAAATAATTAAAAATAAAATATCTAAACCCAAAATCCACGATTTTATGATTCGTCAAGTATTAAATGAAATATAAGCTTTTAAAGTCAAAAGTTTCAATTGACACTGATCTTTGGGGTTCTATATCTACGCAAAAATATAAGCAATTTAAAAAATTTTCATTTTGGATCTAGAAAGTTTGCAAAAGTTTAATTATTTTTATGTTTATGCGTTGTGCATGCGCTTAGAAAAGTGGCCAGAACTGTTGAATTCTTACTCTCCTGTTGTGTATGTAGTTTGGCTTGTTGGCTTGGCTTGCCTCTTGCTCCTTAAAATTTTTCACATGATCCAGCTAACTTAATTTGCCAATATTTGTATATGAATAACTTTGCCAACTTGGCCAACTTAAGTTGGCCAACTCAACTTGGCCAACTTAAGTTAGCCGACTTGGCCAACTTGAACATCCGATACTTTGACTATTTGAAATGAAGTCAAGTTCTAATCCTCTAGTTAATTTTTTTAAGTTAGTTAGTCAGTTAATGAAAATGAAAATTGAAAGTGTAAACTTCGAGATTTGAACTTGACTTTTTTTGGACTTGGCTTGACTTGACTCTAAATAGTCTGGTTGACTATTTATTTCAAATAGTGAAAGTATCGGATGTTCAAGTTGGCCAAGTTGGCCAACTGAAGTTGGCCAAGTTAGCCACTTTTAAGTTGGCCAAGTTGGCCAACTGAAGTTGGCCGAGTTACCCATTTTTAAGTTGGCCAAGTTGGCCAACTGAAGTTGGTTAAGTTAGCCATTTTTAAGTTGGTCAAGTTGGCCAACTGAAGTTGGCCATGTTAGCTATTGAAGTTGGCCAAGTTGGCCAAGGCAGCTGGCCACTTTGACCATTTCTAATAGCAGAAGACCAGGACCGTGTGCCCCCGGATGTGCCCTCAAAGTTTTTTAAAATGATTTTTAATGTCTTTTCAGATTCATTTATTTCTCATCATCCCACATTTAGGCATCACAGTTAACAATTCTTCGAAACGAAACTAACTATGTATATACATCAACTGATTAAGTTGGCCAAATTTGGCCATGTATGTAGGACACTACACTTGGGCCATTTTTGTCAACTTGAAATTTCAATCTATTTTTCAATGGGAAAAAACTTTAAATCAATACTTCTCAGATGACTACAGCAAAATTTGTAATTGATCCGATCGATTACACCAGCAAGCACTCAGTCACCTGAGACAAACTAACGACTAAATTCTCCACTAGTCACTCGCTGATTCACTCCACTCGCCGATCATGCTGGAAACCTTGACCGCAGCTTACATGACCTACCAGATTTTCGAAATGTACGGCAAGCCTGACTCCCAGGGGGGTGGAGGGGGGCAATCTCAGTCCGCCCAAGCCCCATCTCACTCTGCTCAAGCCCCATCGCATTCTGCCCAAGCGCCATCCCACAGTGCACAAGCCCCATCCTATACGGCTCAGGCCCCCGCGGAAGGCGAGGGGGGCGCCTAGAAGCTTGAAAACAGTTCACTTCAGACAAATTTTGACGGTTTGTTTGTGAAAATATAAAGAACTTGGTATGTAAAATTAGTCTCTTCTCTAGATGTCGTGATTAATCACTGATAGAGGTATATTATATAGGACCTGATATACATTTTTACGTTCTCTGATGGAATTCAAAGATGTTGCGGGGCGACCGGGCCAGGGCTTACGGGCCGTCCGACACTGGTGTTTGTGAGTTGTGACCGATTGTAGTGTTTGTGACCGGCCGACCAGAATTTTCGGCCGGCCGGCTTGCCGCCGGCTGGCCCGATAGTCGCGCCGACCTCTGGCCGGCCGAAAAAGCCGGCGCTGGCCGGCCGGCAAAAATCAGACGGCCAGCCGGCCGGTCAAAATCGGCCGGCCGGCCGGCCGGTTAGAAACGCCGACTGACTGAATTCTGAAGCCGAATTCAACCGACTGACAAAATTGGGCCTGCATCGCATAACAATCTGGCAGGCTAAGTTATGTCAAAATGACACTCTGAATTTTGGATGAGTTGGCTTTGACCAAAAATTTGGCCGCTCCGGCCGGCCGGCCCGCCGGCTTTCGGGGGCCGGCTGGCTTTCACCGGCCGGCCGGCCGAACTTCTCTAACTACGCTCTCAGCAACTCTAATTGATCGCCCAACGCCCAAGAAGTTTGGCCGGCCCGGTTACTCTGACATCCTTTATTATTCGCTGGCCGAAATTGACTAATAGACTTCAATATTTGCTGTAGGTATAGATGCAAGCGAAATGATGAACTGGTGGAGACTCAATCTGAAATCTTAATGAGCAGATACTGTCCAAGGGCCAATTCCTAAAATGGACTTAACGGATTAGACTTAATTAAATCTGGAATTTAGGAATTGGATTTAGGATTTATCGGATTTAAAGATTCAGATGGACTAAACGGACTTATTTTAGTCCGATCCAATTCCTAAAATACCACCGGATTTAAATTTTTAATCCATTTCAATTCCTAAAATACTTTCGGACTAAACGTGCTGCTGGACTAAATGAAGTCCGCTGAGCAAAAATCCAATTCCAAAAATGGATTTATTAAAATCCGTTTAATATTCGGATTTAAAACTACATGCAAATTGTAGCATTTTAAATCTGCGTCACGTTACGCGGATTTAATGGATTTAAAGGCAGGGTGCGTCTCATTTAATTGCTTAAACTTTAGACTACCTTAACCGATTTGGACGATCTATATGTCAAATGAAAGCACATAAATTAGGCTTTTCAACTGCATAAGTTTTGACATTTTATTTTTTAGTTATACTCAAAATATTGGTTATTATTTTAAAATATAATCTCAAAATATAATATTGGCAAAAAAATGAATTTAAAAATTTCTAAACCGGGATTCGAACTGTGATCAGTAGGGTGGGAAGCAAAATTCTTAACCACTAGACTACCAGGGCATTAGAATTTGAGTATTAAATTGTCTTTATAAACTTTTAGTACAGTTGAGTTGAGTGCTGAGTACAACAAATGAAAAAATAAAATTTTTCACGCAAAATATGTTGAAGAAAACAGTAATTAATTAATTAATTAATAACGCACCACAGACCTACGCTATTCTTTCACTAGTAGGCTAGTTTGTTTATAATTGGCTGTTCATGGTATCATATGTACCACGTCATGTAATATCAGCTATATTTTGATTGGCCGATTTGCTTAATGACGCTTGGAAGCATCAAGAACACTTCGGCGATTCATACTTCTATACGGACATT
Organism: Trissonchulus sp. WLG1_4; assembly: GCA_030248245.1. Taxonomy (NCBI): domain Eukaryota; kingdom Metazoa; phylum Nematoda; class Enoplea; order Enoplida; family Ironidae; genus Trissonchulus; species Trissonchulus sp. WLG1_4. The sequence goes on along the minus strand of JASANF010015705.1, from coordinate 44,708 downwards.
GGGACATACGGGCAAACGGACGAACGAACATCCGGACAAAATGAACGGCAGAACGGCCGTTTGATTCATACTTTCGTCCGTTCAGCCGTGTGCCCGTTTGCCCTTCAGCCGTATGTCCGTTCATCCGTACTAAACGGCATAATTTCTCTTTGTCCGTATGTCCGGCAAAGTTAAATTCAGTTCAACTCTGCCCGAAATTGTAGGGCATACGGACAAACGGACATACGGCTCAAAAGTATGAATCGCACCTTTGCCCGTATGCCCGTACATCCGTATGTCCGTACGTCCCAATGTCCGTTTGCCCTAAGAAGTATGAATTGAAAAAACGGACGAACCGTGCTTTGTCCGTGTGCCCTATGTCGGTTTGTCCGTATGCCCTATTGAAGTATGAATCGACCCTAAATCTTGTATTTTAGGAATTGGATCGGACTTAATTAGTCAGATTAAAAATAGTCGGATTTAATTAAAATCCAATTCCTAAAATGCAGGATTTAATGCATTTAAGCGCATCAACGTGCTCAGTTAACTCCGACTAAACGGATTTAAAATATGCAGCGTGACAATTTAAATTAAGTCCGATTAAAATAAATCCGTTGTCAATTTTAGGAATTGGCCCCAAGTGTGAACATTCCAATAACAGAATGCTCTGCTCATTCGTGTGAATATCCCTTTACGTAGTGTAAGCAGGAGTCGGCTCACTAACTTAATCCTATTCGTTGACTAGTTCAGGCAAAGTACTCAAATCAACAAAGCATAACTATTTATTTAACAAATAACAAGAATCATTAAAAAAATAAATAACTATACATACTATGGATTGATTGATCAGAGCAACAATCGAAGTTAATAAACAGACTGGCATATTTTTAAAGCGGCAGCCCTAATTTCCGATAGAGTGCCATCCACATAGAAATTTTTTAAAAAAAGTATCACCCAACAGCTTATACTGTACATTGTGTCTAATCTGGGTTTTTTTTCGCTGGCAAATTTTCGCAACTTTGCGAAAAGCTTGAATTTTTTCCGCAAAATCAAATTTTTTTCGCAGACTTACTGTTCTTACTTAATGCAGTAGATTTTACATTTAAATGCTAATAAAATATTATTCCGCCTATATAGGATTAAGACTGACGCAGTTTTTACCCTTTTTGGCCAAAAAGCAACGATTTCGACATTTTTATTCAAATTTATGGAGCCGTCCTGCGAATTTTCTGTAATTTTTCACAATTTTCACAATCGATGCTCAGCCGTAAAGAAATTTCAGAAGACCCGGCCAATGACCATGTTAGGCCTGAAAATGCTAAAATTTTGAATTGTTTCTTAATTATGTCACCTCCGACCCCTATTGTACTGTCTATTAGTGTTACATGCAGTCAGTGTGATGTGCATGGAAGAAATTGTGTGCCATTTACAGTCACTAGAAACATCAAGTCACAAAGGTGCACGAGTCCGAGCTTCGGGAATCAGAAAAACTTGGAAAAATTTTCAATTTTTAGGTCAAATTTGGTCAATTGGGGACGTATCGGAAATGTTTTCCGACTAAACCACAAAAATTAGCGCATAGACCTTACAAGTTCACCTCCACTGCGTCAAAACTTTTTCGCAATTTTGCGAAAAGGTTTGAAACTTTTTTCGCAATCATCAATTTTTTTTCGCAATTGCGAACGTTTTTGGGGCAAAAAAACCCCCAGTGTTTAATCGTCACTTCTTTTGCGTTGGCCTCTCTGTACGATTTCCCTAAAAATATGCTTCAATTTTTCACAACATGCTGAAAAATACCTACACCAAACAGCTTAAAATCTTTTCATTACTTTAAAGCTCAGTGAAATTAATCTACGTTAGAGCAAGAACACAGACAAAAATAAACATACGATTTCATTTTTTGTTGTAGTGCTCAGTTTTTTTTATCAAAATTTAGCAATACAATACATCACATTTCCTATTAACAAGAGTACATGAACTGAGTACACACTATCCATAGGAGTGACACGAATCACGTACTCTTGATACTAATCGTCATGATGGTGTCAAAATATCAATGTTAAGTCCGAGAGAAAACATCCACTGGTTAATTTTCACTACAAAATAATACGCTTTGCGTCCAAGTATGAGCCAAATAAATCTACAGAAACACAATTTGTTCACAAGGCCCAGGGCAGGTTTTCGTTGAGCCGTGTTCATAAACTGTATATACAGAAACTCTACAAACATTATATTAGGTAATATACCTTATGCCTGTTAGCTAATTTGAAACCTAGCAGGCAGTACGTATATGCCTTGCAGCAATGCAGTAAATCAGCATAAATTTAATTTGGAGACTTCTAATCATATAAAACCTCAAAATATTCTTTAAATAAGATGCCGGGGAAGCCCAAACCTCTGTGCAATACTCAGCTATGTATTCAAGTATTTACGCCGAAAGAACAATTGATGTTTACCTCTTAAATAAAACTGTGAAGCTGTTTTGTCAGGAGCTATATGGATTAAGAAATAATTTTGAATGCATATTGCATATTACATACATACGATTAATATAAAACATAAAAGTCTACACTAAAACGTAGAAACTCAAACTGCGTAGTTGGCCTTTTCACAAAGTTGGCGAGACAAAACAGCACTCTTGACATTTTTTCACACGCACAGTAGACACTTTTTGAGAAAAATTTTATCAATAAAGATAAACGATATTTTTAAATTCAAAATTAGATATTATGTGACCAAAAATGACCAGAAATTGTTGGATCTATAATATAAAGACGATGGAAAAATAATATCGCTAACATGCCACACATTCCCAAAACATTGCAATAAGATCTACCAAAAAAACTGTTGAACACTGCCAGAAAACTGCACTCTGCAGGCGTAACTTTAGCAGCTATTCGCTGTATAATTCCAGATGGCTGAAACTTCTTTTCGGAAATCACGTGTTTTATCTGTGTTCAACTTTTTTTTGGCCAGACTTTCACAGTTTAGGGAGTCACAGGAGTTTGTAATTTGAAACGTTGGAAATAACAGGGACCCAGCCCTGAAAAGTCCTAGCCTAGACAGTAGACATCTGGCTTTTATTACCAAAAGGTGTTTCACTTGAACATAGTCTCAGTCTCAAATGTTATTGTATGGGTATAAGATGACCTTAAAAAAACATGTGATCATATAGTACACAATATGAAACATCCTATTCATTGGCCTCAATTTTTTTGAAAGGCTTATTGACTGATTTAGACACGGTAGACTAAGTCTAAAGTTAGACACCTTTTGTGACTAACGCCCCCCCCCGAGTCCACTAGCTGGGTCATCGGTCCCTGGCGTCCTGAGCGCATTCTGGCACCAGCACTTCCAGGCCCTGTAAACTTTTGGTCAGCACAATCTGACAGCCTAGGCGAGACCTAAAATAAAAAAAAACACAGAATTAAAGTTGAGCTCGCATTCCAGTTCAGAATAATCTTTTGCTGACTTTTAGTAAGATAGTACACATATATAGTATATACGTGTATGTATACAGGAATACGTCTAGATCTATATATTAGTGTTTGGCCGATTATCAGTATCGGTATCGGTATCGGTATTTTAAAATTTCAAAGATACCGATACCGATAGTTTTTTTCCTGGGGTATCTCAGCTCACCTGCATGAAATTTAAGCGTTGTCTTAGTTTTTACCTCAAACTTTTTTAATCAAAGAGACCTCAACAGGCACCAGAGCTCAGTATGGCAAACATTTCCGCTCTTATTGTGTTTTTACAATTTGAAAAACACTATTGTATGTGGCAGGTAGTTTGTAGTAGTAGTTGTTTTATTAGTTTCCGTGGCAGACATTACCACGACTGCTAGCACGGAAGGATTAGGAAGCCACATAAGTATATAGGCCAAAAAAGTATATAGTATATAGGCAAAAAATAGCAATCTTTAAAGTTTTTAGTCAAAATTTAAGCAAGAATCGCCACAACATTATCAAAATGGCAATTTTTTATAAATAAGTAAGGTAAAGCATAAAGGTGACCCGCGGATAGGTGTCCGTTGGCGTTGCCGCCTTCGGTTGCAGTGCTCATCTCCGTTACAAAGCTCTGGAGCCGTTAAGGAGAATGACTACTCAATGTAACAATGACTACCTCTTCCAGAATGACTACATTAAGCATCCAGCATCTCCATACGATGACATAAATATGTACAGTCCACAGAAATACTGTATGTCTGTCTGTATACAAAAACATAACACAGTCCATGGTACAATATGTATATACACATTTCATAGAAAATATCGGTATCGGTATCGGTATCGGTATTTTTTTATCGGTATCGGTATCGGTATCGATTATCGGTATTTTTTGGTATATATACGTGTACCAACACTAGTATATATACGTGTACAGAATTTGAAGACCCCCAGAATTTTTCGCGACATTTATACATTTTCAGGACCGAAAAACCTGGGAAAAGCCCCCCCCCCCCACCGCCACGCTGAGACCACGTGTACATGTATGGCCCTGTTCATCTCCGTTATTGCAGCCACTCCCTGCGCGACATATACGCAGACGCAGTTGACTGACGTGTCGCTGAGTCCGAAGGCCAGGTCGAGCATATCCAGTTCCTCGTCGCACGGCTTGTCGGGCAGCGAGGCGTAGTCGGACTCTTTCAGGATCACGTGACACGTCGAACACGCCAAAGTGCCCTCGCACGCCCCTAAAAACCAAAACACACACATTGTATACATACGTTACGTACATATATCACGGCTTATATACTCTACTGATCTGGTTGGTCCGTTCAAGAGAGAGTCCGTTAAGACAAATAGCGTGGAATGCATAAAGGTAGTCTAACGTTAAAACCAGTCTAAGGCGTTCTATTTCAGTAAAATAGAACATCGTAACGAAAAATTCTACACGTATAAAACAGGCTAGAACATTACCGTAAGACTGTGTTTAGCAAAACGGGCTAAGACTGCCTTTATGCATTCCATAGATAGTGGCTTAGTGCCAGTGTTTCCTGCTAGGGATCGAAAGGCCTCCGGTTCAAATCCTACCTGAGCTGCACTAAAGCAAAGGCCCACACGTGCCTGTCATTCGATATTGGTCGGTTAAATGGGGACCAAGAGTATATATATAATCCTGAGGAGATTAGCGCAATGGGCAACGCATAAGTTGCCTGAGCGGGTTCCTGTCTGAACCACCCCGAACGGAGCCTATCTTTACCTCTTTTTTCTTCACACGGTTTCTTATCATACAATTTCGGGGCCTTCTTAACTCCTTACTTCATGATAGACGGGTATTTTGTTGCTTACGGACATAATTGACCGATAACTGGCACAATGTTGAGGTGGATGTGCGTCAAAACGTATATAGTTGCAGTTAAATCTGAAAAGTGGGTAAAACTTGTGAAAATTGATTTTGCCTATCGATTAGGCCTATCGATGGGCGGTCCATTTGAATGGGAGGATTGCGTGAAAAGTAGCCCACTCTTCCTAGAACTGTGCTAGCATAACACATAGGGTCACAGCATAACACATAGGCGCATAGGGTCTGGGATGGCACAACTGACCGTATCCGTCCAGGAGAAGGTCATTGTTTACGACCACATCCAGCAGTGTGTCTCCCTCCTTGCCCTTCACGCGGTACTCTTCTCCACCGGTTGTTTTAAACGTCACTTCCACTCTAAAACAACAGTATAGCAGGCTGGGAAAAAACCCGCATTTTCATATTTCGTCATGTAGCTCATAGACTATACGTTTTCACGGGAAACCAAAAAAATCTGTCGTAGGCCTAACGTTGCTCTAAACGCTGGGACCGGTTTCATTTCGCTATCTCTTACCGTTTTTTGGCGGGAAGCCAAAAACTTGCCGGGGAAAAAACCCATTTGGGGGAAAAAAACCCATGTGGGGGGAAAAAAGGTGAAAAGCCTAGAATAAAGTTTCAATCCACCTTTTTAAGGGCAAAAATATTGGCATATACATGCACAAAACTAAAAATTGCCGTCTGATTTTCTACATTTTTAGTAATTTTTGCCGAATCTGCAACATCCGCACATCCGCATTAAATTTTTGCGGATGCGAATGCCAAAAAGTTGCGGATCATCCGCGGATGCGGATGCGGATATCCGCGACATCCCTAATAATGATAATGATCAGCGTAACATAAGCTTTCGTTTGGTATATTCAAATCTGGATTATTATATTTCTCATTTTGCTTAGGATAGTTTATCTCCTATTAATTATACATTATGCTGCATTTAGTTGTGTAGTACACTGTCTGATGTGATGCTCCCATCTTTTGTTTTATTTTCCTGTCTTAAAAATTTTCTGATATATACGTCTCCAGTTTACCAAACTCAGCCTAAAAATTGAAAAAAATCCCCATGTTTTTCTGTGCGCGCCACTGGCTTTTACGACAAACTGACTCAACTCATTGCCCTTGATATGACTGCGGCAATAATAAGATAGCGTGAAGCTGAAAACGCTATTATAAAAAGTGAAAAAATGTCTTCAGACCTCCGCCCCCCCCCGAAGTCTGGGACCGCCAGTGGTACATGGGAGGGGGGACAAGCCCCCCCCCCCAATTTGAGATACCGGGAAAGCCCCCTTAGATTTTACCCATCGACACAAGCCCCCTCCCTTGTGCTAAAAAAGATGCCAGAAAATTCAAAAATTGTCCAATATCTGTAAAATGCTTGAAAAACAAACAAAAAGCGAAAAAATCACTAAAAATATCCAACTTTTGCGAAAAATTTCCCATTTTTAGGGTAATATTGGAAATTTTTGCGTTGTTGTCAGTTCAAGCCCCAGCTTCGGGACAACCCCCTCTAAAACTTCGAAAACAAATATATACGAGATTTTTTGATTTTTAGGCCGAATTTGGTGAATTGGAGACGTATCGGAAATTTTTTCGGCCGGGCAATAAAAACCAAAGGAGGGACCCTTGTGTAAAATTTCAGTCGGTAAAAAATTCGGGCCGTCCCCCCTAGGGCCGCCTCTGCCATGTAAATCTGTGTTTAAAACGAAAAAAACATGGTTTTCCGAAAATATGCGGTAAACTGAGTCTCCTTATTGAGAGCTGAGATTTCAGAAGTCGTTTCTCAGAAAATTAAAAAATGAAATAGTGGTTCTTAGAGTTTTCTGGCAGCTTTTTTTAGCACAAGGGAGAGGGACTTGGACCGATGGGTAAAAAATCTAAAGGGGGCTTGTCCCAGTTATCTCAAATTTGGGGAAGGTATATACATCTGTGTTTAAAACGAAAAAAACATGGTTTTCCGAAAATATGCGAAAAACTAAAAACTCGATAAGTCTCCTTATTGAGGGCTGCGTTTTCAGTGGTCGTATCTCAGAAAGTTAAACAATGAAATAGTCGTTCTGAAAGCAAAAAAAGCTTCTCCCACTGTGCTATACTAAAAAAATATGTCCACCATACATGTATGGGCCGGAGAGAGGGTCCCAAAAATTCGGGCAAAATTTACTGAAAATGGCACTTTTTGACAAAGTATTACAAAATTTCGCAAACTAGGGTATTTTCGGTCGATCAGGGGGGGGAGTGTCCCCAAAATTTGGCCGAAGAGCCCCCTCCCCCCCCCAAAAAAAACCTTTTGACCCTGCTACATGTATGAGGTCCACTATTTCGTATCCCCCCCCAACTGCTTTCAATCCCAATACTATATGTATATAATTTTATAAAACACCTCAGCTCACAATTCTTTAGCCGTCTTTTGCTTTGGATTGGAAACGGACGCAGAAAGGTTCGATGCGCTGGAATAGATAAGACATCGACCGGAAGGCTGCACCAGTGCTTTCCAGAGAGAATGCAGGGACCTCAGTGACATGATTAGCTGCAAAATATAATGCATGCAAAATGTATATACATGCAAAAACGCACTTTACTTTACGCCGGGGGGGGGGGGAATCAACCAATATGTTTTAGCATAAAAGCATTAAATATATTTTCACTAACGTGTAAAAAAACAAAGATTATAGCCATTTTTGGCTTCAAACTTGGGCCTACGTTCACTTCCAAAAACACTGAAGATGCAATTTTCAAGGGGTCATTGCTCAGAAAATCCAAATTTGTGGATAGGGGTTCTATTACAAAAAATGCTTCCCCCAAGGTGCTCTACTCCAAAAAATAGGTCCACTATCCCCCCCCCAACTGCAATTGATCCCAAGCTCTTCTGCTGAGTAAGAAATGGTTACATACACTGTGAGTCAAGAATGTCAATATTCCATAGGAAAAATTAAACGCCGCCATTACGTGTGGATATGGATTTTTTTTTTTGTTTTTTGTTTTTTTGTTGTTTGGTTTTTTCGTTTTTTGGTGTTTTTTTTTTGGTTTGTGGTTGGTTTTCCGGGGGTGCTCCGTTTCGCGAGACGAGACTTCTCCCTGTGGTGGATTTTTAAATCCCGCTTTTTGTACACATCTACTGCTGATTTGCTCCAAAACCTTACTGATCACTGATGAACTGTAACTAATATCAAAACCAGCAAACTGGTCTGCTGGGTCAAGGTTCGGCGGGGGGGGGGAGTATTTTTGCCCATAAATCGCTTCCTACCCCATCTTTTAATAAAAATATAGAACCCCCATCGTCAGCCAAGCCCCCAATCTGATCTCTTGCCCCAGAAATAGCTGTCGCCCCTTTTAATAAAAATCTAGAGTGAAATTATTGGTGTTAAAACCCTTAGGGGATCAAGTGCAGTTGGGGGGAGGGAATAGTGGACCTATTTTTTTGAGTAGAGCACCTTGAGGGAAGCATTTTTTGTAATAGAAGCCCTATCCACAAATTTGGATTTTCTGAGCTATGACCCATTGAAAATTGCATTTTCAGTGTTTTTGGAAGTGAACGTAGGCCAAAGTTCGAAGCCAAAAATGGCTATTATCTTTGTTTTTGGATAGTTTTGACAGCGTTATGATGTTTTAAGGCATCGTCTAGGCTTAGTTGGCAGGATTCTCTAGGCTAAGCTGGCAGGATTTTTTCTGAAAATTTCTATTTTTTATTGCCTGAGCCTAAGCCTAAGCCTGAACCTAAGCCTAAGCCTGATACTAAGCCTAAGCCTAAGCCCCATACTAAGCCTAAGCCCTAAGCCTAAGCCTAAGCCCAAGCCTAAATTAAGGCCAAGTTTGAATTTGGTCAAAAATTGGACGTTTCTGGCGAATTTGGCCAATTTTTCGGCAGGAACCCGGTGAAAGAGCCTTTGTTTTGATTCTAAAAAATTGTAAACAATAATCTAACACCATTTAGACACGATCAGAACGGAAAAAACAAGAGCTTCGGAAAAAAATTGCGAAAACGTCCCTCACTGAGGGTTCAGATTTCGGGGGGTCGTATCTCAGAAAATCCACAAAATGAAATAGGGGTTCTTGAAGCAAAAATGCTTCCCCCAAGGTGCTCTACTCAAAAAAATAGGTCCACTATTCCCCCCCCAACTGCATTTAACCCCCCTTAGGGGTGGAATAAGTCGGAAAAACGGCATTTTTTCGACTAATGAACCGGAGTCCCCCTATATCCCCCAAACCCAGGCGGGGTCAAAATTGAACGCTCTTTCGAATAGGCTAGGTTAGAAGTTTGTAGGATGTAAGCTTTAGCTGGAAATAAAACTTTGTCCAAAAATTAAACTTTACCGGAAAAATTTTCGCAAAATTGGATTCAGGCAAATATACTCCACGAAATAAAAACCTGCTGCTACCATTGAAAGAGAAACTTCTAAGCTACTAAATGCTGAAAAAATTTTTCAAATCGGTTCAGGCTTTGAAAAGTTACAACTTTTTCTGAAGCCACTAGGATCAGGCTGATTGAAGCTTTATATACAGCGCAAGTATATATATATATATAAGGTTTAGTACAAATTCCGGGCTATAGCTGCAAAATTTTTCAAAATATGAATCTAATTGGGGTTTTTTAGTGCAGTAACGTTATTTCTGATGCTTCTTAGCATGTTTTTCCTGAATTTAGGCCTCAGGCCTAGGCTTAGTGCTTAGGCTTAGTGCTCAGGCTGAGGCTTAGTGCATAGGCTCAGTAGGTGGGTTAGGAAAAGCTTAGTCTTAGTTGCTTGCATCAAATAAAAGAATACTTGCTACTGTGGAATCATAAATAAAGCTGCACTTTTGAACCGAAATTGGCTGTCAGCGCCAGCGTGATGCTGAGCCTCAGAAAGTCGAAAAACAATGATTTTCGACAAAATTTGAATATTTTCGAAAAGCTATAAATCCATTTTTTCGCTTGGAAAGTGATAAAAATGAACTCAGCGTGTCCGAAAACCTATAAAAACTTGTTTTTACATTGAAAAAAATGAGTTTGAATTCCCCCCGCCGAACCTGCACCCGCATGCCGTAATGTTTCAACAAAAAACTGTAATTTTACCTTGGTTAACAGATTGACTGCTGCTTTGTGAGTAAATAAGTACGTATTTCAGTAACTTTATTTTACAATTATATTTTAATATAATTCTAAGCAGAGGCAAGAGTTTGATTTCGCACAAAATATAAAAATTGCACTCGTCCGGGTATCGAACCCAGGATTTATCGCACATTGAGCGAGAATCAATCCACTGGACTAACGAGCCACAATGTTCAAATTAAAAATGATTTAAGGTGGCACTCCTGAAATGTAAGTTTTGGCCATTATTTTGAAAACGCGCAAAAATAAACATGCATCGTAAGAACAAAAGTTGTTCAGGGGCCGTATTCTCAAAATTACCTGCAGGCAAAGTTAGGCTAACTTTACCCACAGGTAAGGTGAAGGTAAAGTTAATTCTGTGGGTAAAGGTAAAGTTAAAATTGAAAACAAGGTTAACGTCGACGGTTGAGGTTAAAAATTTGCACAATACATTAACTTTAGCTGCGAAACAAGATAAAGCACTTTTCTGACCAGAATATTAAAGGTAACTACAGTACATTGCAAAAAAAAGTTTCCAATTCGTTACTGGTAACGAACATTCGTTACCAGGGCCCGATTTATCGAAACACAATGTTCGTCATCGAAAATGTTCGTCATCGAAAATGTTCGTCATCGAAAATTTTGGATTGATCGAAACATTTTCGATGACGAACATTTGTTTTTTCGATGACGAACATTTGCTTTTTCAACGGCGAGTTCGTCATCGAAAAAGCAAATGTTCGTCATCGAAAATGTTCGTCATCGAAAAGTCAAATGTTCGTCATCGAAAAAGCAAATGTTCGTCATCGAAAAGCAAATGTTCGTCATCGAAAAAGCAAATGTTCGTCATCGAAAAAGCAAATGTTCGTCATCGAAAAAGCAAATGTTCGTCATCGAAAAAGCAAATGTTCGTCATCGAAAATGTTCATTATTGAAAATTTTCAGCGTTCGAAATTAGATCAGTCGTTCTAAGTCTAAACATTCTGAATTAGAACATTTTCATTAAAGTCTAAATTCTCTAATAATAATAATAATAATAACTACTACTAACTACTTCCAATACTTTACTACTACCTAAGACTACCTAATACTACTAAAATTGAGGTACAATAAAGTACTGAATTTAGTGGTTCTGTCTGGTGCCAATAGATAGTGGCAAACTCTCAAAGTTGAATATTATTTTGTTTCAACTTTTCCGCAACATTAACCAAAGTTTTGAAAAACTTTACATAAATCATTTTGCCGAAAGAGAACTAATTTAATAGTTCAGAAAAGCTGAAAAGCTGGTTATAATTTCACAGAGCTCGGTTCATATACTCGCCCTTGTCCTTGTCCCTATTATTTTGTCCTTGAGCAATTCCAAAATTACCTGGCCAGATAAGCCGATTTTTGGCATGAAAATATTTGATCTCAATTCCAGACCGAATACAAAATTCATCTAAAACGCTTCCGTTAATTCTTCACAGCAGCTGACCGAAATGTGCCCTAGTCCTTCTTGTCCCTCTGTGTTCTCAAGGACTAGTATGAACCGGTCTTAAATTAAGTACGCCTGAACCAAAAGCTTGAAACGGCCAGCCAACTCTCTTTGCAGTATGGTCGCAGATATCAGTTATTCAGTTAACAGCTATAAGGGTCGATTCATACTTCAGTAGGGCATACGGACAAAGCCTGTATAATCCGTTTTTTAATTCTTACTTTTTAAGGCAAACGCGCATAGCTTGGGCCTAAGTTGCGTTCATATTTTTGAACAGTATGTCCGTTTGTCCGTATGCCCTGGACCTGGAGTTTTGGCTAAGTTGAACTGAAATTAACTTTGCCGGGCATCTACGGACAAAGTGAAATGGTGCGGTTTAGTATATATAGATGAACGGACATATGGCTGACGGGCAAAGTGGCAGACAGCTGTACGGGCGAAGGCGTGAATTGAACAGCCGTTCTGCCGTTCAGTTGGTCCCAATGTCCATACGGCAGTACCGTTATTTTAATAATTAATATTAAAAATTGTTATTAAAAATACTTTCAATTTCAAATATTTTATTAATATTAATATTAAAAAATTAATGAGCTGCGCTATTTATATCAATATTTAATTAATAATAAATAAGGTTGGCTATTTATATTAATATTAAAATTACTGCCAACTGCTTATGTACCTAAAGATGTTCGCAGTTGAAATTTTCAACAGAGGTACCAAGCTCCGTTGAAATGTTCGTCATCGAAAAAATTTTCGATGACGAGCTTTTGTCATTTAGAACGGAATAATGTTCTAAAAGACCAAAGCTCGTCATCGAAAAATTTCTCGATGACGAACATTTTCGATGACGAACTTTCGATGACGAACATTTGTCTTTTGATAAATCACCGTTGAAAAAACAAATGTTCATCATCGAAAATGTTTCGATCAATCCAAAATTTTCGATGACGAACATTTTCGATGACGAACAGTTGTCTTTTCAATAATGAACATGTATTTTCGATGACGAACATTTGTTTTTCGATGACGAACATTTGGTTTTTCGATGACGAACATTTTTGATGACGAACAATTGTTTTTCGATGACGAACATTTTTGATGACGAACATTTTCGATGACCAACATTTTCGATGACGAACTTTTGATGACGAACATTTTCGATGACGAACATTTTGTTTCGATAAATCGGGCCCAGAAAAAGACGAAGCTTCGTCCAAAACAGGGTTTTTTTTTCAAAATCGGATTTCATCATTCTGGCGTCATTTTTAAACTCCTGTCGTCATTTTTATTTTTCGTTCGTCAAAACTAGATTATGGCTTTACAGTATATAACCGTTGCGCTGCAGCAATATTGCTAGCTATCGTTATCGTACAGTAGCGTACGCGTACCGATAGAAAATTTTCGACCACAATTTTAAAAAAACAGCATTTTTATGAAACTGAAGCGGTTTTTTACCTAAAGCAACCCCAAAATTCCCAGCTTTTGCCTAAAAATGGAAAAATTTTCGCAAAAATTGAAAATATGTCGCAATTTTTAGCTTTTTGCTCACTTTTAAAGCAATCTGGGGCAAATTTTAAGTTTTCGGGCCCCTTTTTCAACTTTGAGGAGGCTATGCTTCCCCTGGAATCTCAAATCTCGGGGGGAACACCCCCAGACCCCCCTTGTACATCTGCGTGCCGAAGATTTCGGTAAAATTTAAAGTAAAAAAAATTTCGGAGAGAGAATGACATTTTCGATTTTTTGTAATAATGCTTTTTTGCACTTTTTTGCAATTGCAAAAGTGCATTAATAAATGCACTTTTTTGCAATCTAACATAAAAATTTACAGATAATAGCGCATATTGTCCGACCATTATACTAATTATGGCCGACCGAAAATATCAGAGCTAAAGTTTGAACTCGGAATACCAAGAAGAGTAAGCCAAAGATGAAGGGGTCTAAGAGAGACAAACCTCAAAAACAAAATTGGAGATTTTTCTGTTTTTTTAGGTCAAACTTGGTCAAGTGGAGACTATATATATAACTGAAATTTTTTCGAGCCGGTAAATTATAAGCGAATCACGACACATCAGATTAGTGTACTAGATAGGTAAATGTACTCGTGTACATATGCAGAGACTTTGGAGAAAGCTAATAACAAGCCACTAAGTTGCAGGGGTCTGGGGGCGGCAGCCCCCAGAAAAAAAATTGGAGATTTTTTTAATTTTTAGGCCGAATTTGGTCAAATCAGCGTCAATATTTGCTCAAAACGCTTCGTCAAAGCTTCGTCATTTTTATTTTCTGAACGTCATTTTTAAGTTTCATTTCTGCAAATGACGCCATTTTTGACTAAAAAAAAAACCCTGGTCCAAAAGGACCAAGGTTTGTCCTAAAAGACGAAGCTTGGTCCAAAAAGACGAACGTTTGTCCAAAAAGACAAAGCTTCGTTACCAAAAAAAGACGAAGCTTCGTCCAAAAGGACCAAGGTTTGTCCTAAAAGACGAAGCTTGGTCCAACAAGACGAACGTTTGTCCAAAAAGACAAAGATTCGTTACCAAAAAAAGACGAAGGTTTGTCCAAAAGGACCAAGTTTTGTCTTAAAAGACGAAGCTTGGTCCAAAAAGACGAATGTTTGTCCAAAAAGACCAAGCTTCGTTACCAAAAAAAACGAAAGTTTGTCCAAAAGGACCAAGGTTTGTCCTAAAAGACGAAGACTGTATAGCTATCACGTTGGCTTTAGTCAGTGTTTGAGAATACGACTTTACTTTCACCTTACCTGTGGGTAAAGTTAGCCTAACTTTACCTGCAGGTAATTTTGAGAATACGGCCCCAGAAGTAAATTTCCTTCAATTTTATGTTAATATCACATAAAAAAATTTTTGAAAATTTTTGAGCGAATTTCAGCACGTAGCTTTCCTTCGCGCACGGCTATGCACATAAACATATAAATTGCAAAATAACAAAACTAAGCCTGAGCCAGTGGCGTACCCTGGGGGGGGGATAGGGGGACATCAGCCCCCCCCCCCTTCGCGATTTTCGCCCCCCCCCTTCGCGATTTCAGCCCCCCCCCTTTTTTCCAGTTTTTCCTGTGGTAGTGGTCCCCTTTGGTTTCATGACACTGCCGGAAAAAATTTTCCGGCATGTCCCCAATTGACCAAAATCACACTGAAATTTCAAAAATTTCCCAAATTTTCCTTCAAGGGGATCTCGCCCCTACCCTAATTCA
The DNA here is from genome assembly GCA_030248245.1 of Trissonchulus sp. WLG1_4. Taxonomy (NCBI): domain Eukaryota; kingdom Metazoa; phylum Nematoda; class Enoplea; order Enoplida; family Ironidae; genus Trissonchulus; species Trissonchulus sp. WLG1_4. The sequence continues at coordinate 29,687 of JASANF010015705.1, read as the reverse complement.
TTACTGCTATAATGTACATGACTTATATCTGCTATGGTGTATTAGCCTTCTTAGCCTTAACTCTATATTAAGTGGAACACAACACGGCTCCTTAGCTGGTAAGTCTACCCTATCAATGCAAATTTTATTTCGAAATTCTAAAAATCCTCCAGCTTCTGGGGGCTGCCGCCCCCAGACCCCTGCAACCACTATAATTTTGCGACAAGTGTTGCTTAGAATTACAATTTAAATGCAAATTTCATTTCAAGATTCTAAAAAAAGCTCCAGCTTCTGGGGGCTACCGCCCCCAGACCCCTGCAACCACCATGATTTTGCGACAAGTGTTGCTTAAGTGCATTTTGCGTTTTGCATGTTGCGTAAACTTTCTCAATGCAATCAGTTTAAAAATTCTAAAAAGCTGAACCTTCTGCAGGCATATTGCCTCGTACTGCGTGTCCGGGCCCCCCCCCCCCCCCGGTCGTCGACCATCAGTTCAGCCCCCCCCCTTCGCGAAATCCTGGGGCCGTATTCTCAGAATTACCTGCAGGTAAAGTTAGGCTAACTTTACCCATAGGTAAGGTGAAGGTAAAGTTAATTCTGCGGGTAAGGGTAAAGTTAAAGTTTACCAGAGTTAAACTGTGGGTAAGGTTAAAGTTTAACCTTACCTGTGGGTAAGGTTAAAGTTTAACTTTACCTGTGGGTAAGGTTAAAGTTAAACTGTGGGTAAGGTTAAAGTTTAACCTTACCTGTGGGTAAGGTTTAAGTTAAACTGTGGGTAAGGTTAAAGTTTAACTTTACCTGTGGGTAAGGTTAAAGTTTAACCTTACCTGTGGGTAAGGTTAAAGTTAAACTGTGGGTAAGGTTAAAGTTTAACTTTACCTGTGGGTAAGGACTCAGGGTTTTTTTTTTGTGTAAAATAGGGTGTATTTACACATCGGCCGCCTAATTTACACAGCAAAAAATAAAAATACACAGTGATTTACACAGCCCCATTTTGCCCCAAAAGTTGATGAAACGGCCTATTTTGATTGTAAAAATTACAAAAATTCGCAAAGTGGCGATTTGTGACATTTTGATCTGTGACCTCTTTGTCCTAACAAAATTAAGTCTAATTTTTGACCCCAAAACAAAAAATGTTCAGTTTCTGCTCTTAAACGGCTTATGATTTTTTATTTTAGCATTCGTTTTTATGTACTTGAAAGTTGACAGTGAAAAATCAGCCACGCTGAGCCTGTCTGTGCGATTTCTTGTCCTACGTCAAACTACTGTAAAAGTTTTACACCCGGATTTGAAAAAAAATTAGTAGGATCTGGCTGATAGAACAACTCTCTATCTGTGTAAACCATGCATGTACACGGGGTCTCGGCCTGGGTGTTAGGGCTTGTTTCAGATTTTTCGAAATTTTAGGGGGGCTTGCCCTGGCGTGTCGGATACTTGAACTGAGAAAAAACGCAAAAAATTTCAATTATCTCATTTTTTATTTTCGTATGTAGTTCGAGTCTCAAAGTCGAAATATTACTTTTCACGTGAAAAAACGGTCAATTTTTACCTAAAAAATGCTAAAATACTCACTTTTATAAATTTACACAACATATCCTTAATTTACACAGCAAATTTTTAATTTACACAACATTTACACAGTGCCGATTTTGAAAAAAAAAACCCTGGGTAAGGTTAAAGTTAAACTTTGGGTAAGGTTAAGTTTAACTTTACCTGTGGGTAAGGTTAAAGTTTAACTTTACCTGTGGGTAAGGTTAAAGTTAAACTGTGGGTAAGGTTAAAGTTAAAAGTTAACTGCGGGTAAGGCTACAGTTTGACTATGGGTAAGGATAAAAGTTTAACTGTGGGTAAGGTAAAAGTTTACTTCAACTGACTGAGGCTGAAGGAAAAGTTTAAATTTAGCTATAAGTGATGGTGAGCTTTATCAATTTTTTAAAATGTGTACGTAATTTTTTACAAATTTTGTTTGTAACTAGGCGTTTGTGTGTTTTTCCAGTATTTGTCTTAGTTTTCTAGAAGTTCGTCCAGTTTATATATAGTGTTTTCCTTTCTTTGCAATCACTTGAATTTATGGTCCGCCAGAGCTGTAGTTTGTGTAGCATTGCAAAAAATTATATATCTGTTGTTTTTACACGATGCGTATATATATATCCAAAAGTGGAATATAAAGCCCTTAGATGCGGTGCTCATCTCCGTTACAAAGCCCTGGAACGTCAGGGGAACGTTGGCAAGTCTCGGGTTTGCAACCGAGACCGAGACCGAGACCAGGTAACCGAGACCACCCAAACGAGACCTACGAGACCGAGACCAGTCCTTGGGGGACCTTTTTTCAAGTTTCAATATAAAAATTCTGAGATACTTTGAAACGTAAAAAATTTGTAATTAAGTTACAAAAAAGTGACCATTCGGTTAGGTTGTATGTGTGTATGACTTGCGAAGTTGCGAGAAACTTAACATTGTAACGACCGGATGCATGAGGATGAGAGTAGGAAATTGACGGTGTCAATGTATACATAGGAATATTTTCCCGCTATTCTGTCAACTTTTGGTTATTTTATAAAGTTTCGCACATTTCTTCGCATGTCACAGGGCGTTTTATAGTGCATTGCATACATACATTGGCACTTTGACAGTCTGACTCGGGTGCCACCGTAGAATCGTTTGTGCTGGTGCAGTGGTGCTACTATCAGAAGTTCTGATAGAAGCTTCATCACGGACAAGAAAAGTTTATCCCGCTAACACAATTATATATATATATATATATATATATATATATATATATATATATATATATATATATATATATATATATATACATATATATGTGGGGAAGGGTTTGATGCCCCAACCACTCCATAGCCCAAAGAGCATTTGATTGTGCCTAGGTTTTTTCAGATCCTTAATGCTTTGACATGCGCTTAAAGGTTGTGGCTCAAGAAATTCAATCAAACTGCCACCTAATTCGTGCTTACTGTTGCAGAAGCTCGTAAATTTTTAATTAAAACTCAGCTACGAACTTAGCACTATTTGGTAAATGACGGGCACATTTTTATTGTTTAACATAATATGTACGCTTGAGAGGTTCCACTATGTCATCAACATCGCTTAGTCAGACAACCCATTCTAGCTCAAACTTTAATTAGAAAATCTAGCTTGATATACAAAGTTTGAACTTGAAGTTAGCCAAAGTTTGCCGGTGAACTGACATTCTTCTGCAGCAGACAGTTTTGACAATTTCATGTCTGGCATTCTATCTGGAAACTTAAATTGTAAAAAAAATCTTCGAGATTTTGAAAAATTTTGAAAACTTCAAGTCTCATCTGAAATACCGAGACCAGTGAGACCACCCTATGGCAGGTCTCGGTTTTGCTACCGAGACCGAGACCAGCCTAGTCTCGGGTTTTTTACGAGACCGAGACCGAGACTGCCAACACTGCAGGGGAGCCACATCTACAATGACTATATACGTCCATGGAGGGGGGAGGGCAACCCATGTCCCATACCCATCTGAAATGGGGGGGCGACCAAATAAGGGGCGCCCCCCAGCCCCCCCTCCTTACTAAAAATGTGCCAGGGGCCCAAATCGCTGAGGGGGGGGGCAAAACCGCCGAGGTGAGGACCCGGGCCCCCGGGCCCCGGCTGGCTACGCCACTTTTTGTTCATTAGCCCACCCTATCGCTGGTGCACTGGGTCAGACTGAAGCGGGGGGGGAAAAATTATTTTCGATTCTAATTCGCTTCCTACCCCATCTTTTAATAAAAATATGAAACCCCCATCGTCAGCCATGCCCCCAATCTGATCTCTAGCCCCCAAAATAGCTGTCGCCCCTTTTAATAAAAATCTGAAGTGAAATTATTGGTGTTAAAACCTTTGGGGGTCGAATAAGTCGGAAAAACGGCATTTTTTCGACTAATGATCCGGAGTCCCCCTATATCCCCCAAACCTAGGGGGGGTCAAAATTAAACGCTCTTTCGAATAGGCTAGGTTAGAAGTTTGTAGGATGTAAGCTTTAGCTGGAAATCAAACTTTGTCCAAAAATTAAACTTTAAATAAAATTTTTTGCGCAAAATTGGATTTAGTCAAAAATACTGAATCAAATGAAAACCTGCTGTTACCATTGAAAGAGCAACTTCTAAGCTACTATATGCTGAAAAAATTTTGTAAATCGGTTCAGGCTTTGTAAAGTTACAGAACTTTTTCTGAAGCTACCAGGACCAGGCTTATTGAAGCGTTACAGCCCAAGTAAGGTTCAGTGAGAATTCCGGGCCATAGTTGCAAACTTTTTCAAAATATGAAGCTAGTTGGGGTTTTTAGTGCGGTAAAAATGTTTCTGATGCTTCTTAGATGGTTTTTCCTTCAATTTAGGCCTCAGGCTTAGGCTTAGTGCTTAGGTTTAGGCTTAGATTAGGCTTAGGCTTAGTGCTTAGGCTGAGGCTTAGTACTTAGGCTCAGGCTTAGTAGGTGGGTCAGCAAAGGTTAGTCTTAGTTGCGTGCATCAAATAAAAGGACCCTTGCTATTGTGGAATTATAAATAAAGCTGCACTTTTAAACCAAATTTGCCTGTCAGTGCCAGCTTGGTGCTGAGCATCAGTGACGTTTTCAGATCGTATTTATGGCATTCGATTTCATTAGATATCGCTACTTATGACTAATGATGCATATTTTTCTAGAAAAATGTAATAAATTTAATGTCTACGCAAAAAGAAACTAAAACTTTTGATATGTAAGCTCAATTTAACTATGCATATTTCGCCTCTTTTTTTAGTTGGCAAAATTAAGAATTTTAGTATAAATGAGCTAAGTATGTTGAAAACAAAGCTGTATAAGGTATATTATTATGTGTTAATTTATGACGATCAAACTTAAGGCTGATCTTACGACTGTACTGGTCATAATTTTCGATGATTAGCGCCAGTGTGTCGAAAAAACATGATTTTCGACAAAAATTGATTTTTTTCGAAAAGGTATAAATCAACGTTTTTTCGCTTGGAAAGTGCTAAAAATGAACTCAGCGCATGCGAAAACCTATAAAAACGTGTTTTCACGGTGAAAAAATATCAGTTTGAATTTTCCCCCCCCCCCGCCTCAGTTGCACCGGTGCACTGCATAGTTCTCTAAGCAAGATTTATTTATAAAGCATTTGGGGGGATAATATACAGTAGCGTAGCCAGGATCAAGTTGAGGGAGCGGCCAACGTGCCTGCTTGCCCGAAACTTTTCCGAAGTTTGTCTGCTTGGGGCGGGGGAGGGGTGCAACAGTTACCCCAACATTTTTTATCCGAGGGGGGGGGGCAAATCGCTGAGGGGGGGGGCAAAACCGCTGAGGGGGGGAAACCGCTGAGGAAGGCCCTGGCCATACGTGGGCATGTGGCCGAAAATTTTCTTGAGTGTACTGTAATTTTCTTGTAAACTAACGCAATATTTTTTTGCATGAAACAGAAATATAGTGCGTGTGAATACAAACGCAAATTTTCGGCTTGCGATTTTAAAAAATTGGCTAAACCAAAAAAGTTAAAATTTGGCACATAAATGCACCTTGTCGTCTTCGAGCGGTCGCAAAATTTGATTTTGAGCAAATCTATAGTATTTAAAAAATTTAGTCAAATTTATGTTTTTCGAAAATCGCGATTTTAGTGTTTCTCAATATATCAATCATATCCATGAAAAATGACATCTTGCGACCGCTCGATCACGTTGAGGCGAGCAAAATGAGCTATTGGCCCGTATTCACATATTAAGGTGGCGCTCCTGAAATGTGGGTTTTGGCCATTATTTTGAAAATGCGCAAAAATAACCATATATCGTAAAAACAAAAGTTGTTCAGAATTGAATTTCCTTTAATTTGATGTGCATATAACATGAAAAATTTTTTGAACATTTTTGATATTTTTTCAGCAAGAAAAATAGATTTTCACGGAAATATCTTTACAAGCCAGTGTATTTACACGTATGTAATGATTTTGGAAGATTGAAAAACACTAGCAGCTGTGTTTTACTTGAACATACTTAAAAATTTTCCGTGTTTTATTGAGTTTGGTGCAGTTTGTTTGTAAAATAAGACAGTATTTTCCGCATGATGTTGAAAAGAAGTGCGTGTGAATACAAACGCAAATTTTCGGCTTGCGCTTTTAAAAAATTGGCTCAACGAGGAAAGTTAAACTTTGGCACATAAATGCACCTCGTTGTCTTCGAGCGGTCGCAAAATTTGATTTTGAGCAAATCGATAGTATTTGAGAAATTTAGTTAAATTTACGTTTTTCGAAAATCGTGATTTTAGTGTTTTTCAATATATCAATAATATTCATCAAAAATGACTTTTTGCGACCGCTCGATCACGTTGAGGCGAGCAAAATGAGCTATTGATTGTGCAGCAGTTACTTACTTGCGAAGAGAAATCGCAAGCCGAAATTCCACTCACGTTTGGTCTACAGTGAATGCTAATTTGTATCAATCAACTTTATTTTTTGTATTTAGGCATACTTTTACACCAGCTTGCCATTGTGTATCTAAAGTTGGCCCCAAACTGCCGTTTTTTGAAAAGTCACATTTCAGGAGCGCCACCTTAACACTAACGCTTAAACTTAGTGTTTACACTTAGTGTTAGCGCTTATAAGCGCTAAGTGTTATTCACATACTTAAACTTCGCTAAGCGTTTATTTAAGCGCTTAGCAAACACTAACGCTCAACTTAGTGTTTCGGTTTTGTATTCACATACTTAAGATTAAGTGGCCCGTATTCACATACTAAGTGTTATTCACAAACAAACGCTAAGCGTTTGCTAAGCGCTAAGCGCTTAAGTATGTTTAGCATGGTAGAAGTTCAAGTTTGTGAATAACACTTAGCGCTTATAAGCGCTAACACTAAGTGTAAACACTAAGGCCCGTATTCACATACTAAGAGTTATTCACATACTAACGCTAAGCGTTTGCTAAGTGTTAGCGCTTAATTTGTACTAAACTGTTATTCACAAAATAAACGCTTAAAAATTAGTGTTATACTAAACTTAGCGTTTAGCAACTTTTGTGCTTAGTTTTGGCTTTGGCTTGAAGTGCGCTCCCTGCTTGATGTGGATCCGGAATTCGTTATTTATCCGCATTTCCATTTGGTATTTATAAATCCGATTATAGATTTATTTAAATTACTATTTCTTATTAATAATATATATTTTTCTCGAACTATACATTTGTAAAAAATGTTTTCAGCAGGTGGATTCCTGAAAAATGCAAAATCAGCTCTGCATGTTTCAGGGGGCATATCATGAAAAATATAAATTTTCAAATAGAAGTTCTTGAAGAAAAATTACTTCGATTAAGATGCTCTACTCAAAAATGTAAAAAAACGAATTTGTACAACAAAGTGCATTTTTTTATTTTTGGCGATTAAACGAGCAAAATGGATCGAATTGGTCGGAAAATGTTACTAATATATCCTAAATTGCATGCCCTTCCTTCCCATGGCGGTCAAGAACCTCCCCCACTCTCCCCACCCCTACCCCACACCATCCACTAACTAAGCGCTTAGCGCTTAGGGAGCTCCCGAGGTCCCTAAACTTAAGCGCTTAATTCTAAGCCAAACACTAAATTTTAAGTATGTGAATACAAAATTGAAACGCTAAGTTAAGCGTTAGTGTTTGCTAAGCGCTTAAATAAACACTAAGTATGTGAATAACACTTAGCGCTTATAAGCGCTAACACTAAGTGTAAACACTAAGTTTAAGCGTTACACTTAGTATGTGAATACGGGCCTAAGTTTAAGCGTTACACTTAGTATGTGAATACGGGCCAGTGTTTCGCTTAGCAGTAAGCGCTTAAACTTTGGAGTAGGTTTGTTTCAATTATTTCATTTAATCATTGAAACCCACTTTCAATTTCAATTTCAATATCAATTATTAATTGATATTGAAATTGAAAATAATTAGCCTAAAAATTGATAATGGTATTGAAATTGAAAATAATTTGGTTAAAAATTGATAATGGTATTGAAATTGAAAATATTTTAATTGAAATTGAAATTGAAACTATACTTTCAATTTCAATATCAATTATGTTGGGCTGGTTGACTTCACAGCATGTCTGATGCTGGAACGAAGTCTTGTCTGTATGCCTTTTTGTGCATGTAGCATGTGTCGGTGAACAGCCATGATTGAAACGTAATTGATATTGAAATTGTCTAATTTCAATTATTATTTTCAATTGAGCGTACGTCTCTTTATTATCAGCTTGAACTTTTGTTTTTGTAGGGGCAAAGAGCCATTTATGATCAAGTCGCAATTATGAATAACTGAAAATTTGATTGGTAGATCTCGGGCCACGTGACACATTGACGTATGAAAAACGTATCAAAATGAAGCTTGATGCTTGGGCAACCAATGACAAAAATAATGTTTCGGTCACGCTTGGGTATCCGGAAAAATTTTGTATCAGGTGCATCCAATCAAAATTTCCCGTAAACTTTGTTAAGAAAAGGACCTTCTCAAGTTCGTTTGTCAGCTCAGATAAACTGATGCAGACTATTTTGAGTAAAAATTTTTGCATCAGCGAAATCAACTGTTTTTCTTCTTTACAAACAAGTCAGGTGAATAATTTAAAAAAAAACTAAAAATAAAAAATTAAAATTTAAAAAAATCACTAATAACTAGTGATGTGGATCGAATCGGATTGCTGATTAAGTAAGGTTAGATGGCCAGATCGAATCGGCTGTGAAATTTTGGATCGGGGATTCGACGATCGTTGGTATAACTTTTGAGCATTAAGTACCGTGGTGCGTGCGCGGTGCGTGTAATTTCGCGCATTTTTGTGTTTATAGAGAAACAATTATCATAATATTACTTATTAAAAAAGCCTCAGCAGTTAAGCTAAAAAAATTGAAAAATAATTGAAATTGAAAATAATTGCAAATTGAAATTGAATTGAAAATATTTCGAGAAAAAAATTGAAATGGTATTAAAATTGAAAATATTTGGGCAAAAAATTGATAATGGTATTGAAATTGAAAATAATTGGGCAAAAAATTGATAATGGTATTGAAATTGAAAATATTTGGGCAAAAAATTGATAATGGTATTGAAATTGAAAATAATTCCATAATTGAAACAACCCTACTCGAGAGCTCCCAAGGCGCTAAACGCTTAATTAGGGGATGGTGTGGGGGGGAGGTAGATCGATTGGGGGAGGTTTTTTGTCGTCAAGGAAATGAAGGGCATGCAATTTAGTGTATATTAGTGACATTTTCCGACCAATTCGATCCATTTTGCTCTTTTAGTCGTTAAAAATAAAAAATGCACTTTGTTGTTCAAATTCGCTTTTTTACATTTTTGAGTATAGCATATCAATCGAAGAAATTTTTCTACAAGAACACCTATTTGAAAATTAAATATTAAAGCAAGCAAGCAAGCAAGCAAGCATTGCAAGCCGAAATTCCACTCACGTTTGGTTTACAGCGAATGCTAATTTGTCTCAACTTCATTTTTTGTGTTTAGGCATACTTTTACACCAGCTTGCCATTGTGCATCTAAAATTGGCCCCAGACTGTTGTTTTTTGAAAAGTCACATTTCAGGAGCGCCACCTTAATATCAGTTAGTCAGATAGTGTACCGAATTATCAGCATGTAAAAACAATATGTCATTGCAATTTGCCATCAAATTAGAATAATAAAAAAGTAAGTTTTTCCATTCTAATCGTGTCTAGACGGTGTCAGATTATTGGTTACAATTTTTTAGAATCAAAACAAAGGCTCTTTGACCGGGTTCCTGCCGAAAAATTGGCCAAATGTCCAATTTTTAACCGAGTTCAAACTTGGCCTCAATTTAGGCCTGGGCATAGGCTTAGGTTCAGGGCTTAGGCTTAGATGGGGCTTAGGCTTAGGCTTAGGCTTAGAATCAGGCTTAGGCTTAGGCTCAGGCTTAGGCAATGAAAAATCGAAATTTTCAGAAAAAATCCTGCCAACTTAGCCTAGAGAATCCTGCCAACTAAGCCTAGACGATGCCTTAAAACATCATAACGCACTCAAAACTATCCAAAAACAAAGATTATAGCTATTTTTGGCTTCGAACTTTGGCCTACGTTCACTTCCAAAAACACTGAAAATGGAATTTTCAAGAGGTCGTAGCTCAGAAAATCCAAATTTGTGGATAGGGGTTTTATTACAAAAAATGCTTCCCTCAAGGTGCTCTACTCCAAAAAATAGGTCCACTATTTTCCCCCCAACTGCACTTGATCCAAAATACGTACGCAAAGGGCAAGTTTACGTATACATGTACATGTCGTGTTTACGTGCTTCTGACCAGTGGCGTATCCAGGTTTTCGCAAAGGGGGGCTTTACCTTGAGCTGCAACTGGGGGGGGGGTAATACAATACATTCGCTGCAAATTTTGAATCTACGCAAACCTACATTCATATGTAAATGAGGTCGAAATTATATGGAATGCAACGCAGCTTTGGGCGGTCTGGGGTCCCCCAGAAGCTGGAGCTCTTTTAGAATTTTGAAATAAACGTGCCTTTCCTTCCTGCAAGTCAGTACCGTACCCAGGATTTCGCGAAGGGGGGGGGCTGAACTGATGGTCGACGACCGGGGGGGGGGGGGGGGTTAAACGCACACCCAGTCCGCGACAGCCTGCAATAGGTTTAGCTTTTTTTATTTACCAGCGACCAATGAATCGGTTCAGGGCACGTTGGGCGGGGTAGGTTGATCATCATTGGTCCAGTGCAACTCCCCAAGCATCAGGGGAGAGAAAGGTAGCATCACGGTTGCAACACTAAAAGGTATAGAGGGACCAGCAGCAAAAAGTTCACGAGTCGGGTAGTGCGCCTGAGACGTGGAGGCGCCGTTTGAAAAAATTTAGGGATGGTGCTAGCGCGACAGCCGCAGGAAGAGTACTCCATGGGTTTACAACTCGAGAACAGAAACAGTGGTGCCTTGCATTTCGACGAGCAATAGGCTTGACTAGCTTGATGGCATGGCCACGCAGCTGGGTGTTGTCAGATAAACAGTAGAGTCGATACTCGACGCCAATCGTCGTCTAGATTACCATGGAGGAGTTGATAAGTCAGAATAAGGTCGGCCCTTAAGCCCGGTTCACACTTCGTCCGAAGTCTGAAGTCCGAAGTCCGAAGTTGTCCGAAGTCTGAAACCGAAGTGTTTTTCTGTTCATAGTATACTTCGTTCCGAAGTCCGAAGTCCGAAGTCTGAAGTCCGATTCCGAAGTCTGAAGTCTGAATTCCGAAGTTGTAGCAGTTCTCACTTTTTCCGAAGTCTGAAGTCAGAAGTCCGAAGTTGCAGTCCGAAGTCCGATGTAAGTTTCCGAAGTCAGAAGTCCGAAGTCCGATAATTATAGCCGTTCACACTTTTTCCGAAGTCCGAAGTCTGAAGTCCGATGTCGATGCAGTTTTTACTTCATCCGAAATCCGAAGTCAGAAGCCAGAAATGGGGTCCGATGAGTCCGAAATGAATGTTAAATTTGGTTTAACATTTTCCGAAGTCCGAAGTCTGTAGCCAATCAAATTTCAGCCCCGTTGTATTTCCACACACCTGGCCTGGATATAATTGGCTGATTTCTATTATTGCACAGACAAATTGATCGTTGGAAGCAGGGTATCATTTGCGTCATTGAATTTCGAACAATTGTCAGTTTTTTACCTTACATTTTACTTAAATTTCGTCTAATTCTGGATGGGGCTAAAATATTTTTGAAGACTTAAGGTGGTAGTAACGTTTTCGACAGTTTTGCAGGAGTAACACTTGACAACTTACGATTAATTTTTAATCAATAATTTATACTACGCATATTAATTTAGGAAACTATAATTTATTATGAGATAAATGCTTGTTAAAATAGCTTGAAACAATCATTTTTAATTTTCACAGAAAATAATTTTCAGCCAGTTACGACAATTTTTCGTAAATTTTATGTTTAGCTAAGCCAAAGTAGTAGCTAGCCAAAACGGCCATTTATTGAAAAAAGAAAAAATGACACATGGGCATGTCAAAAACCTTCAATTTAGATGCCAAAATTGATCCTTCCGCTTTTCATTGTTTGAGATTACGTCACATTTATGTAACATTTCTTTTTGAACTAAAGTTCATTACACAAAAGTCCGCAAAACTTGACAACTACTAAAAGGATTTTGTTCAAAATTCGGGATAAATTGGCACACATATGAGTCTACTTTATACTAAAATTTCAAAAATTTTGTTTGCTTAAAATTTGCGTTACATCAATTTCATTTACAGAAATCTGTAAAAATGTACCTCCGTGGACTAAATCTCAAGTCTCGATGTTGCAATCTTTTCATGCGTTATTTTACATGTTTTTTAGACAATTTCTGATATGTCAATTTTTTTTATCTGTATTAATTTAGCCTATGTCGTGAAAAAAATAGATTCAAAAATTCGAATATTTTTCAAAATTTGAAAAAATTCAAAATTAAAGGTCCGTAACTTCTTTTCTGCATCATATAACTGCACCAAACTGTCCGTAACTTCTTTTCTGCATCATATAAGTGCACCAAACTTAGCATGTAAACTTAGCACTTAGGTGTAAAGAATGAAATTAGTTGGAGTTACACTGTCAATTTTACAAGCAAAACAAGAAAAATGCAAAAATTTACAAAATTTGACTACTTTGACAGTGTCTGCTGACTAGCTTGTTACAGATTTAAGCTAGATAATGTGCATAAGTGTAGTTTCAGTCAAGTTCTTTAACGTGAAAAAGACAGCTATTAAATTCATTGAGTCAATCAAAAGTTATAGCACGTTATAAAAACTGTCGAAAACGTAACTACCACCTTAATTTAAAAATAAAAATAAAAATTTTGTTTCAGGCAGATTTTGAAATGGATCCGAGCGAAGAACAGCAAGACCAGGGCCCGATTTATCAAAGCAAAATGTTCGTCATCAGAAATGTTCGTCATCGAAAATGTTCGTCATCAAAAATTTTGGATTGATCGAAACATTTTCGATGACGAACATTTGCTTTTTCAACGGCGAGTTCGTCATCGAATAAGCAAATGTTCGTCATCGAAAATGTTCGTCATCGAAAAGTTCGTCGTCAAAAATGTTCGTAATCGAAAAAGCAAATGTTCGTCATCGAAAAAGCAAATGTTCGTCATCGAAAAGCAAATGTTCGTCATCGAAAAAGCAAATGTTGTCTTGTCAAAAAACGCCCTTGTCTTTGTCCCTATCATTTTGTCCTTGAGCAATTCCAAGATTACCTGGCCAAATAAACCGATTTTTGGCATGAAGATATTAGACGTCACTTCCAGACCGAATACAAAAATTAACTAAAACGCTTCCGTTAATTCTTTACAGCAGCTGACCGAAATTTGCCCTAGTCCTTGTCCCTCTGTGTTATTATGGACAAGTATGAACCGCTCTTAAAAATTAAATACGCCTGAACCAAATGCTTGAAACGGCCAGCCAATTCTCTTTGCAGTTATGGTCGCAGATATCAGTTAACAGGTATTAGGGTCGATTCATACTTCAGTAGGGCATACGGACAAAGGCCTGTATAATCCGTTTTTTTAATTCTAACTTTTTAAGGCAAACGCGCATAGCTTGGGCCTCAGGTGCGATTCATATTTTTGAGCAGTTGCCGGGTATATACGAAAGTGAAACAGTGCGGTTTAGTAATATAGATGAACGGACATATGGCTGACGGTCAAAGTGGCAGACGGCTGTACGGGCGAAGGTATGAATTGAACAGCCGTTCTGCCGTTCAGTTGGACCCAATGTCCATACGGCAGTACCGTTATTTTAATAATTCAGATTAAAAATTGTTATTAAAAATAGTTTTAATTTCAATTATTTTATTAATATTAATATTAAAAATAACTGAGCTGCGCTATTTATATTAATATTTAATTAATAATAAATAAGGTTAGCTATTTATATTAGTATTAAAATTACTGCCAGCTGCTTATGTACCTAAAGATGTTCGCAGTTGAAATTTTCAACGGAGGTACCGAGTTCCGTTGAAATGTTCGTCATCGAAAAAATTTTCGATGACGAGCTGTTGTCATTTAGAACATAATAATGTTCTAAAAGACCAAAGCTCGTCATCGAAGAATTTCTCGATGACGAACATTTTTGATGACGAACTTTCGATGACGAACATTTGTCTTTTGATAACTGTTGAAAAAACAAATGTTCATCATCGAAAATGTTTCGATCAATCCAACATTTTTGATGACGAACATCTTCGATGACGAACATTTGTCTTTTCAATAACAAACATGTATTTTCGATGACGAACATTTAGTTTTTTAATGACGAACATTTTTGATGACGAACATTTGTTTTTTCGATGAGGAACAATTTGATGACGAACATTTTCGATGACGAACTTTTGATGACGAACATTTTCGATGACGAACATTTTGTTTCGATAAATCGGGCCCAGATCCCTATTGATGAATTGCTGATCAATGCCGTCAAGAATTTTTGTACAACTTTAAACTTTAAACTTTTGCTGATCAATGCCGCCCATTTTTGTACAACTTCAAACTACGAGCTCATTCTGATCAGATTGAGAATGCCTGGACAGAAATTGGAAAAGAAAGTCAAATGAGCTGTAAGTCAAAAACTAATGTGATTCTCACGTACATGTTACTTTGTACTTTCAAATCTGAGATCTTTCAAATCAAATATTTGAGATTCCTACCGCCATTTAGAAACTTCTATCAAGTAATAAAGTAACTACAATCGCTTGCTTTAAACTACAGTGTATTGTATAAGTTTTTTGTTGTTGTGTATTTAATAACAACAGCAAGCTGATATTAATTACATTTTTTTACAATTAATAGTTTTCAAAAAATTTCAGCTGTCGATTGCGAAAAACGCTGGAAAAAGTTACTGATTATTATGCCAAAAATCGACGAAAACTGATCACGAAAAGCGGTGACGCAGGACCTCCAAAAAAAGTTTCTTGGCCACTGTTCGATCACATGAAATTTTTGAATGATTTCATGCAACAAAGATCGTAAGTTGAAACTTCGTTAAGATTGCTATGTTCTAACATTTTTTTAACAAGCACTTCTGCTGAGTGAATAGCGGTTGCATTATGAGATAGAGTGTCAATATTCTACGGGAAATATTAAACGCGGCCATTTCTTGTAAAAAAAGACTTAAGCATGAACATGTTTTTGTAATATATAAACGGCACTAGGGGTGGATTTCACAAAGGTGGTTTTACTAAACCATGGTTTTACGTATGTTTTTATATGATTTGCACATAATTTCATTGAATAATATTATTAATTTTGTTGAAATCTGAAACCTGCAGCACAGCAGGTCTCTGTTTTGCTGAGATTTCAGCTGAGTTAAAACCATGGTTTAAGAAAAGCTACGAAATTCGTAACAAATCAGGCGATATTTCGGTAAGTTTCCCATGTATCACGGTTTTTTAGATGCCTCGGAGAAACGGCGATTCGGCTATAGCCAATTATTATACACGGATTTGCCTAAAATAGCCGGCAATAGCTGTGGCGATTTTCAGCACATATTGCCGATTAGACTGTTTCGCCGCGGCTATAGCTCGCCGTGGCTATTTTGGCGATTTTTAAATGGCCAAGTTTTGACTGAACAAGCTTGGCTATAGCCAGCCTATGGCTATTTTTGAAATCTAGTAGAGACCACCTAGGAGTGGCGATTCGGCTATAGCCGCCAATAGCCGTTTCGAATACACTGTTTTGTCTGAAATAGCCGGCTATAGCTATGGCTCGCCGTGGCTATTTTTTCACTGGTGCTAATTCGCCGCGGCTATAGCTCGCCGTGGCTATTTTGGCGATTTTTAAATGGCCAAGTTTTGACTGAAGAGACGTAGCTATAGCCAGACCATGGCTATTTTTGAAATCTAGTAGAGACCACTTAGGAGTGGCGATTCGGCTATAGCCGCCAATAGCCGTTTCGAATACACTGTTTTGTCTGAAATAGCCGGCTATAGCTATAGCTCGCCGTGGCTATTTTTTCACTAGTGCTAATTCGCCGCGGCTATAGCTCGCCGTGGCTATTTTGGCAATTTTCAAATGGCCAAGTTTTGACTGAAGAAACGTGGCTATGGCTATTTTTCTGAAATCTAGGAGACCACCTAGGAGTGGCGATTCGGCTATAGCCGCCAATAGCCGTTTTGAATACACTGTTTCGTCTGAAGTAGCCGGCTATAGCTATAGCTCGCTATGGCTATTTTGGCGATATCCAAAACGAAATAAAAAATGCAAAACTTGATGACTTTGTGGAATCGAACCAACAACCCTACGATTGCGAAGCGAACGCTCTGTCGCTAAGCCACAAAGTCATCTGGAATTGTGACAATAACTGCAGATTTTGAACGAACGACGAAAACTTGCTTCAGTGGGGCACAGTAAAAATTGATATTGAGCAGTAATTGAATTATAGAAAAAAGGGGGGACACCCCCCGTGGCAAAAAAATAATTCTTTACACATCGTGACCATGTTCTTACTTTATCAGTAACTCTTTTAGCACTGAACTGTGAGATTAATTTACTTATATAGATAGTTTATTGTCAGACTTTCAGGTGCCCTGTAGCTCAATGGTGAAGCAGTCGGACTGGTAACCGATAAGTTGGCAGTTCGATTCTGACAGGCCACACAACTTTTTTCAATTTATAGCTTTGATACTGAAACACTGTTCTAAGCCGGCAATAGCCCAGCTATAGCCGGACACTAACAGCTATTTCTAGTCAAAACACGGCTATAGCGCTAATAGCCGATTGACAGCGTGGGCTCAACAATTCTGTGAAACGGCTATAGCCGAGCTATAGCCAGGCTATACCGGCTATTCCTAGTCAAATAGTGGCTATAGCGCTAATAGCCGATTGACAGCGTGGGCTCAACAATTCTGTGAAACGGCTATAGCCGAGCTATAG
The DNA here is from genome assembly GCA_030248245.1 of Trissonchulus sp. WLG1_4. Lineage (NCBI taxonomy): Eukaryota > Metazoa > Nematoda > Enoplea > Enoplida > Ironidae > Trissonchulus > Trissonchulus sp. WLG1_4. Next base: position 12,828 of record JASANF010015705.1, on the reverse strand, counting down.
CCAGGCCATACCGGCTATTCCTAGTCAAATAGTGGCTATAGCGCTAATAGCCGATTGACAGCGTGGGCTCAACAATTATGTGAAACGGCTATAGCTGAGCTATAGCCAGGCCATACCGGCTATTCCTAGTCAAATAGTGGCTATAGCGCTAATAGCCGATTGACAGCGTGGGCTCAACAATTCTGTGAAACGGCTATAGCCGAGCTATAGCCAGGCCATACCGGCTATTCCTAGTCAAATAGTGGCTATAGCGCTAATAGCCGATTGACAGCGTGGGCTCAACAATTATGTGAAACGGCTATAGCTGAGCTATAGCCAGGCCATACCGGCTATTCCTAGTCAAATAGTGGCTATAGCGCTAATAGCCGATTGACAGCGTGGGCTCAACAATTCTGTGAAACGGCTATAGCCGAGCTATAGCCAGGCCATACCGGCTATTCCTAGTCAAATAGTGGCTATAGCGCTAATAGCCGATTGACAGCGTGGGCTCAACAATTCTGTGAAACGGCTATAGCCTAGCTATAGCCGGGCTATACCGGCTATTCCTAGTCAAAACACGGCTATAGCGCCAATAGCCGATTGACAGCGTGGGCTCAACAATTATGTGAAACGGCTATAGCTGAGCTATAGCCAGGCCATACCGGCTATTCCTAGTCAAATAGTGGCTATAGCGCTAATAGCCGATTGACAGCGTGGGCTCAACAATTCTGTGAAACGGCTATAGCCGAGCTATAGCCAGGCCATACCGGCTATTCCTAGTCAAATAGTGGCTATAGCGCTAATAGCCGATTGACAGCGCGGGCTCATCAATTCTGTGAAATGGCTATAGCCGAGCTATAGCCGGGCTATACCGGCTATTCCTAGTCAAAAGGCGGCTATAGCGCTAATAGCCGGTTGACAGCGCGGGCTCATCAATTCTGTGAAATGGCTATAACCGAGCTATACCCGGGCTATACCGGCTATTCCTAGTCAAAACACGGCTATAGCGCTAATAGCCGATGCGCGTTGTACCCCTTCTACACTTCTATTATACTTCCATTACTTACGTAACCTTTTGATTAAAGCGAAGACACTGCTATTAGCTGAATGCAGGGGGCGGGGGGAAGGGGGGATGGTTATAGCTGCGTAGACTGGGAGGCGGTAGGGTGGTTCCTATCGCTGTCTCAGGAGTAGGCGTAGATAAGCGTTTTGCTCAGTGAAGCTAGGAGGTAATGTGCAAAAAATAGTCTACAAGTGCAGCGAAGGGGTTAAATGCAGCTGGCCGCTATATCTGTCTGAGTGGGGTATAATAAATCGTGATACATGGGAATGTGACCGATATTTCGTAATGAAATTATGTGCAAATCATATAAAAACGTACGTAAAACCATGGTTTAGTAAAACCACCTTTGTGAAATCCACCCTTTTCAGATACCATTTAAACCGTCGTAGAAAATTGGTGCCTACTGGTAAATTAAAAGTGCAAAGACGAAAACATAACTATATTATATGAGTTTAAAAAGTTGAGTTTTAAAAAAAATAAAATTGATTTTCAGAAAAAAATGAGGCTCGTCCTGGACTTGAACCAGGGACATCTCGCACCCAAAGCGAAAATCATTGCACCCGACCAACGAGCCTTGTAAGAACCAGTCTAAATGTTAAACATGACAACAGTTAATACATATAGTTTTGATGTTCACTGGGTAATAAGTTGTGGAATAACAAATCTAACGATTGCTTGGAAGGACTAACTACGGATTGGGTGGTGTGATATAAAGTGCTCAGATGGATAAGTTTTTATATTTTGATCTAATATTAATTTTAAGGAGACTTTTTCATTTTTTGAGCATATTTGATTAGAAAATTAGTTTAAATAACAATAATTACCATACATATGTAGCTTTGCATTGTTTAAATGCAACACTAATATTGGCTTTAAATTTTCAACGAATACAAAGCCCGAGTGCAAGGCATGACCATATTAAAAAATAAAAGCAAAACCAGTAATCTCACAACAAAGCCAGAAATATACCAGGAACCTAATACATAAGTTAAGACTTCAAATTTCTGTGTTTTTTAGATTTTTTTTAACAATTTTTAGATTCTTGCAGCAATTTATAGAACTTTCTCAATCAAGATGCAAATTGAATAAACTTTAAGATTATGCAAAAGATAAATTCCTGATCTACGGATGAATCTATTTTTTTTTTGGACAACGGACAGCTACGCTACGTTTTAAATGCAATTTATATTCCACACATTTACCACTGATCAAATACATTACATTAGACGTCTTAGTTTTGAAATAAAGGGCATGATCGATGATCGTTATTAATAATAAATAGTAACAGTGTAATACTAAAAGAAATATAGGATATAGTTAATACACTTTAATATTTTGTGAGTTTTTAGTTACTAGTCATCTTACTACGACTACAACTGTCAATACGACTACCGCTGCGACTACAACTTTTGTTGCTACTACATCTTCGACTACTACTACTGCTGCCACTGCCAATCCACGACTTCTGCTCTACTACGACCTCTGGTACTTGTTCCACTGCGACTTCGACTAATACAGTGACTACAACTTGTACTGCTACTACGAGTACTACTACTGCTGCCACTGCCCACAACGTCAGCTACTACAACTGTTCCTTTACTACGAACAACCTCTGGTGCTAATACCACTGCTCCTACGACTACAACTTCTACTGCTACTGCGACTGCTGCTGTCAACCACGAATGCTACTGCCGCTACGACTGCCGCTCCTACTACAACTTTTGTGGGCTAAAACCACTTTGCGGATACAACGATTGTTATGTATGTAGCTATACAACTACTGCTGCTCCTACAATCACTGCTGTTATTACAACCAATGCTGCTTCGGCAACCACTGCTGCTGCTAGTGCCGCTATAGCCACTGTTGCTACTACAGCTATACTACTGCTACTACAACCAATGCTGCTCCTGCTACTACACTGACGGCTGCTACTACAACCAATGCTGATCCTACAACCACGGCTGCTACTACAACCACGGCTACTACTACAACCAATCCTGCTCCTACAACCAATGCTGCTACTATGTACAACCAATGCTGCTCCTACAACCATTGCTGCTCCTACAACCACTACTGCTACTAAAACCAATGGTGCTCCTACAACCACTACTGCTACCACAACCACTACTACTACTACAACCAATGCTGCTCCTCATACAACCACGGCTGCTACTACATCCAATGCTGCCCCTACAACAGCTATTACAACTAATGCTGCTACCACAATCACTGCTGCTACTACAACCAATGTTGCTCCTACAACCACGGCTGCTACTACAACCAATGCTGCTCCTACAACCAATGCTGCTGCTACTGCCACTGTTGCTGCTACTACAACCACTGCTGCTACTACAACCGCTGCTGCTACTACTACCAATTCTGATCCTACATTCACTGCCGCTACTACAACCAATGCTGCTCCTTCAACCAATGCTGCTCCTACAACCAATGCTGCTGCTACAACCAATGCTGCTCCTACAACCACGACTGCTACTACAGCCAATGCTGTTCCACAACCACTGCTGCTACCACAACCACTGTTGCTACTACAACCAATGCTGCTTCTACAACCAATGATGCTACTACAACCAATGCCGCTACTACAACCAATGCTGCTCCTACAACCACTGTTGCTGCTACTGCCACTGTTGCTGCTACTACAACCACTGCTGCTACTACAACCGCTGCTGCTACTACTACCAATTCTGATCCTACATTCAATGCTGCTCCTACAACCAATGTTGCTCCTACAACCAAGGATGCTACTACAACCAATGCTGCTTCTACAACCACTGTTGCTGCTACAGCCATTGTTGCTGCTACAACCACTGCTGGTACAACAATCACTGCTGCTCTTACAACCAATTGTGCAATAACAATTACAGGTTATTACTTATCAGGATTAAAGAACGACAATAACAACAACAGCCACAACAACAACCATAACTACTGCTCCTTCAACTGCTGCTCCAACAACCACTGGCACGACTACTCCTGCTGCTGTAACGACTGTTGCTGCTGCTACATCTACGATGACGACTATCACTACCACTACTGCTGCTGTTGCAGGAGCTACGACTACTACTACTACTACTACTACTACTACTACTACTACTACTACGACAGCTACTACTGGCACTGCTGCTGCTGCTGCTGCTGCTGCTACAGCAACGACTACAACTACAACAACACGAGCAATACATACAGCTACAACTAACTACAACTACACCTCCAACCACAACAGCAGCAACAATTACAGAGCCAACTACAACAACAACTACAACTACGACTACAGCACCCGCCACACATACTAGATCAAATTAGACTCAAATATCTACGTGAGACTCTTGCGTCTGTACCCTCGGATCGGAGGTCAAGGTCTCACAACTTGCCCTAATTTAGACTAAACATTCATACACCATAACATAGTAGCTACCAATAGGATATACTCTTGTTTTGGAGAATGGTTCGTAGCCTTACTATTCTTCAACACAAGAAAGAAGCGAATCTGAACATAGCTGTGTTCGACCGCTTTCTGGGCGAAAGAAAAAAAATAAGTTGTGAATAAAAATGTTTATTAACAACCAAACAAAATTTAACTCAAACTGTTTCAACTTAAAGAAAATAATTGTAATTTTTCAACGTTGCTCAATCCACAACATTTGCTAATTAGCTCCGTTGTTATTTCTATTCTGACAGCTGCCGGTTCGCTCAGCAGGTAAAGCGAACGCTTTATGAGCGTAAGTTTAGTGGTTCGAGTCCACCACGGCACGTTTGTTTTTGCATAATTGCCGACTTCGGAGAGAACAAACAGTTCTGCTTGTTCAAGATAGAGGTACCTACCCTTCCTGTGTTATTTAACACAGGAAATCTGACCTACCCGAAATAACGTAGAGAGCGGAGATTCTGAATATAGTATATACGCGGCCCCTGAGGGGGCCGCGTAAAAACAGATACAAAGTCATAAGAAGTGGATCAGAACAATAATATTATCAATCACAAACAAAATCAGTATTAAACAGTTGATGCTGAACTTGTTTAGTAGTCAAAAACTTAATAGTAGTAAATTTTATTGCAGTTGTTGTAGTAGTTATTCTTTTTCTAGAACAATTACTGTCAGAATGGCTTCATGATGCTATTTTTACAGGACAACCAGCAATTACTCGAGCCAATCAGCTAATGCGTCGACCACTGTGGAGTCTTTTGGTTTGCCGGACGATGCTGCAAACGATTCGAACATTGATCAAGCATTGAAAAGTGCATTGGAAGACCAGATAGACGCTCGTGATACTCCTGACTCTCACCTCCAGTTTGACAACAATAGTTGCGCCCCTTAATGTATTGGCATGACTTCTGCGACTACTTGCTGTACTCTTGATAATCAAAATAAATCTGATCTTATCGTAATGGTGCAACTATTTTTGTCAGACTTTGGAACTTTTGTTATAACCGTTCCTTGCTTAATTGACAATTTCATGATGTCTTGAGCTTTTTCGTTAATTATCAAACATTCCCATTGTTTTATTGCCACAAATAAACAGTTTTTTACGAAAATTGGCCGAATTTCACTTGAAGCACTCGCAGAAGAAGATGAGGCCAGAAAAAAGGACCTCGCGGCACGCCAAAGTAGAGAAAAAGAAGAAATAATCAGACGGCCCCGCGCTCCTCCACCCCGGGTACCCATGCCCCATATAGATAAGTAATAGTGCACACAGCACAGGGAAACTTCGAGTCGAAGACAGAAGGGGAGGAATGGAAGTAAGATAGGCCCCCTAGAGTACAAAGGGATACGACAGCTCACGCGGCCCAGAGCCAACGGTAGAGCGCTGGCGCAGACCAGAGAGGGGGCGAACCCCGGGCATTCTGAGAGATGCGTCTCTCGGTAAGAACCCCCCTCCCTTCTTGACAATACCGCCTAAAACCTACTTTAAATTTTACATTTAAATTTGCTAACTTAACCCTTTCCTTCATGAAGTCCAAGCTTTGGCTGGGATTTGATCCGCTGCCACAGACTGGGCTTGCTTCCCAGTGACAAATTAGTGGCACTATTGTCACACCAGACCAGTCGGCCACCAGCTCGCTTCACTCGGATACCTGAGGTATCCTCATGAAGGACATGATTTTGTGAAACATCAGGCCGACAGGTTTCACTAGTAGGAGATAGTGCTAATTGTTGCTTAGAAGCAACATTATGAATGAAAGGGTTAAACTGGGTTCGATTGATATTTCATTGTTTAAAATGCTTCAAATTGTTCTCATTGTGTTTCAAATTGATTAAGTTTTCCGCGATTAATGTATCTAATTTGCCATAAAACGGCAACAGCTTCAGAATTAAAGTAATCCTTCAGTCCATCTCGAATAGCAGCAGCAGTTTTTGTATAGGTATTGGTGCCCAGCTTTCGCACGTCTGTGAAAGAGTTGTCCAAACGTTCGGCCTCTAGTGTCCAGTCTCCCGGCTCAAAGTTTCCCAATGCATCTTCTCGGTCCTTGAAATTAAAAAAAATTACATTAACCCGTTCGTGCATACTGGTTACATTTTAAGCAAAGTGCATTATCGCACACCAGTGAAACCTGTCGGCCTGATGTTTCAAATTGTCCTTAGGTATCCGAGTGAAACGAGCCGGTGGCTGAGTGGCTAGGCATGACAGTACAGGCCCAAAGCTGTCCAAAGGATATATGGATGGACAGGCTCTACGAACAAATTGAGATTGTGCAGTAAAACGGATGAACAGACATACGGCTGAATGTCAAACGGACACACGGAAATATAAATGGAAATATGAATAGACCCTTACTACTTTGTTTTACCTGAAAGTTAGGTGGACAGTACATAGCGTCGTTTTTGCAAAAGTTGTGAAGGCACACTGTTGCCTTTACGATGTTCTCCACTTTAGATATATTCGCAATTATAGGCTGTCTGAAAATTCGCCAGCGTGTAGTCAGGATGCCGAAAGCATTCTCGACGGTTCTTCGAGCACGAGACAGCCGGTAATTGAAGATAGTTTTATCATCCGGTAAATGCTTTCCTGGATATGGGCGCATCATATAGCTCTTCAAAGAAAAAGCTTCATCAGCAACAAAAACATAGGGAAAATTTTCATCCCAGTTTGGAGGAGCTGCGGAAGGGGGGAGCTGCAAATTTCCGTTTTCCAAAGCCTTTCCAAAACTGGAGTTTGAAAGTGTCCCACCATCACTCGAGCGGCCCATTTGTCCAATGTCGACCAACACAAACTTGCAGTCTGCATCAGCTACAGCGAGCAATACAATTGAGTGACCTCCTTTATAGTTGTAGAATGAGGATCCACTCAACGCCGGTTTCTACAAAAATAACGGTTGAAATAAGAATTTAATACACTATACTGCAGAAGATTTTAAAACCTCATGCGGCCTTTTTTGCAACATTTTGCAAAAGTAAAAGATATGTCTGGGTTAATTCGAACTGAACAATAGTGGGCTAAGATTTGAGCTTAAATTTACGTTCAAGTATCATTCATAACTTCAGTTGTGTGGGCGGAAAGTTTACATACAAATCACAAAAACCTCGAAAACAACTCCATTTCATTTTAAAAGAATTATCAAAGTATTGTTACAACACCTGAATCGAAATGTGTTTGCCATCTAAGGACCCACAGCAGTTTGGAAAATTCCATTTAGTGAGGAAACCTTGAGCTATTTCCAACCACTGCTCTTCTGTCGGTATTTTCAGAAATTCAGGACTGACTGCGTGCCATAAAGCGTTTGTGACTTCATCAATAATAGTGCACGCTGTTGACTTTCCAACTCGAAAATAGGTGGCGATATCTTGTTGGGAAGAGCCGCTTGCCAAATATCTTAAATTAATACTGATTATGTTTACTTATTTACCGTTGTTGTTGTTACTTCTGGTTTTTCTTTTTCCAAAATTAAGCCAACACAATCGCAAAACCTTCGCTACAACTCCTAAAATTGAACATATGTTAATGCAGTGTAAAGCGATCAGTCTTGACATGCAAAACTTCGTTGAAAAAGTTTGGCAAGTACAATAGCAACATTAGCTCCTGTAAAGTGCAAGCACGATGTGTTCAAATTAATAAAATTCGACATTTCTTACCGTAGAGTCTGAGCAAGACGTTCAGCCGTGCCGACGGGATTTCTAGTAGTGGGCTTGTGTTCCAAATACGGGCCAATTAGCTCACAGAGAAAGTCAAATTTTTCATGACTCATTCGGAAACACCGAAAAAACCGATCAGGATGTGTCCGTAGATCCTTGATTAGTGCGTGAAACTGGCCAAGTTTCGGACGTTTAGTATTGACTGGATGAATGAAGTTTTTGACGTCGGCGGTAAACATAAGCGCAAGTCAAAACAAAACTTTGCAGAAGTTCAGGATCCATGGTAAATCCTGTCCAATTTCGAGTTTCGGAATTCGCACTTCAGACTTCAGACTTCGGACTTTGGACTTCGGACTTTAAACTTCGGACTTCTGAGGAAAGTATGAACAGCTGTTCATACTTCAACATCAGACTTCAGACTTCGGACTTCTGACTTTGGATTTCTGACTTCGGATTTCGGATTTCGGACCGAAGTGTGAACAGTCGTTCACACTTACAGACGACAATATCGGACTTCTGACTTCTGACTCAAACTTCGGACTTCAGACATAGGACTTCGGATTTCGGACTTCAGACTTCGGAAAAAGTCTGAACCGGGCTTCAGTCTTCGCGTTTCGAGTGTTTGCAGCGATAGATAGCGCAGGCGCTCGTGATAACTGGGACAAGACATTCCAAAGACCAGTCTAGTGGCTCGTCGTTGGACTTTCTCAAAAAGTCGATATCGCGTCTCAAGTAAGGCGACCAAGCCTGGGAGGCATATTCCAGTGCTGGGCGAACTAGGGCGCGATAGAGCAGTAAAAAAGCTCGTTTATGCAAGAAACCAAATGATCTGAAGAGCAGCTAAGCATTGCGTGGGCACGAGTTGCAATTTTTTGGCAAAGCGCGGATGATTTCAGATCAACCGAGATAAGGCAGCCAAGGTAACGCTCACAGTCGGAGGAATTGAGTTGTGAACCAGAGAGCCAATAGTTGGATTTCGGATTATAGTGGCCGAAATGCAAAATTGCGCACTTATCTGTGCCATGCTTCATCAGCCAGGACGCGGCCCAATCGCCGGCAGAATCTGAATCCGCCTGTAGTGCAGCACAGTCAGAAATCGAAGACAGTGCCTTAATAGTACGCATCAGGCAGGTGTCGTCACAAAACTTCCATACGTGGCTAGCAAGGTTGTCGTCAAAGTCATTGATAAAAAACAGAAATAGAAAAGGGCCAAGCACGGAGCCCTAGGGCACCCCGCTTGGGACACAACATTTGGATGATGCAAGTCCGCCAATGGTTACCGTCTGGGATCGGTTGCTTAGAAATGCAGAAATCCATTTTAAACAGCGGCCGCGTATGCCATGGGCATAGAGTTTCTGTAGTAGCGGTGTATGAGGAACCAGGTCGAATGCTTTTTTAAAATTTTTAAACTGATTGCATTGATATTGAAAAAAGTTTTACGCAACATCAACATGCCGTGCAATCGGTAGATGTCGCGTGTAAGTGTGAGCCAGTACAGTCAAAATTTCAATTTCAATTTCTACATAGGCTGCAAATTTTTTGTTTAAACTAAAGTTCCACACGCTCAGCCTTGGCCGGAGAGTTAGACTAAGGGCCTATTCCTTTACCGGATTAAACGGACTGACTTATTTTAGTCCGAGATTTTGGAATGACATGTCGAACTAAAGAGACTAAACGGTTTAAGATAAATGTGCGGCTTAATTTAAGTCCGAACCTATTCATAAACTACCACCGAATCAAACTCTTAGCTGGACTAAAGTTAGTCCGATTAAAAAATTTCCGTTCCTAAACGTCCGTTTAGTACTCGATGGAGTTTTAGTCCGCGTTTTGTTACGCGAGTTAAACGGACTTAACTTCCCGGTGCCCCTAATTATTCCCTTCCTACTTATCAGTTATCACTACATTAACCAATTTGGACGATCTATATATCAATTATAGCTGAAAAATGGGGCTAATTTACATATGTACATGTATTATAATTATTTGATTAAAAAATGTGTTCCAAAAAATTTTCGTCAAAATTGCTTTTTTTTGGTCAATTTCCAACAAATTCCTGTCAAAACTTAAACAAATACCAGATTAAAAAGTCCAAAAATTCAAAAATTCAAAGAAATGTTGTCATTTTAGGACGAAATTGTAGTTCTTTTTTCTGCTTGTACATACCGGCCAGTACGTAATGCACTGACGTCTCAAAGTAAACTTAAAACCACTAAAATTTAGTTAACTTTGCTTAATATTTCATGTCCTCGGGCGACTGATCAGTTCAACTAATTGCCGTTCTTATTTAGGACTTACGCTGGCGCCAAACTCAAATGCAAGTATGTGCCCAGGGTCGTTCGTTTAACGTTGTGAAATTGCCGAGTTGATTTCTATTTGATTTAATTTTCTCTAAAGCGTTTAATGTTGTTTTCATGTTTTTCAATTAACACTACTTACTGAGTCGCTTCATAGTTTTCAATTTCAAGTCAACACCGTTCTGCATCGGCTGATGATCAACGACCTGTTTGAACAGTTGGTAGAGTGTCCGATTTGCAGTCGGAAGAGTGGTGGTTCGAGCCCACTCCGGCAGTCGCTTTTTGAAAAGTATTATCCCGCTCTTGTGCACTGCAAGCGCCACAGAATACGGTAGCGGATCGACCTACCTGCCCTTCCAGTCTTAATTAGCACTGGAAAATTTACCTACCCGAAAATATATAGGATTCAGAAAATCTGAGGGGCCGCGTAGAAAACTTACAAAATAACGTTCGATAAGAGTATAGTGCTAGATAGTTTAGATACATCACCAATCGGCTATGTTGCCGACAAGGAATTACACTTGCGGCGTAAATGATCTTTTTGTATTTTCAGGAACACCCTCGATTGCCCTAGAAAAAAATTTGCCCGACCAGCTACACCACCAACAACGGATGATCCTTGCTGCAAATTTGCGCTAAATGTTGAATTTGTTTACTTTATGAGAAAATACAGCAATTGCTTAAAACAAAAAATTCTCGAAAAGGAACGGATGTGTATTATGGATTTCTAAGCAACAGGAAAAATTGATTGTGTACAAACTTTGCCTTTGTTCTCTATTGTATCGTTGTTTGAAAATAAGAAAATTTTTGAACCAAGTTTAGTCTTTGTCATGATTTATTATGGCATTGACTTATTTGATTTGTTTTCGAAAATATTGAACGCTATAATTGAAAAATTCTTGATTGTTGACTATATGGTTGCTTGCTGTGTGACAACAGGTGCATTTTTTGCAAAACCAATACAAAAGGTAGCAGCAAATAACCGCTCAGCTTTTCAAGCGAAAAAGCAACTTATTAACTTGGTCGCATATGTGGTTGTTTATCTAGACGATTAGGTGCGCATTTGCGCTATGAGTGTGCGAAAAAAAGTAGGCACTCAAAAGTAATATACAATAGTAATCATGTATCTACATCCAAACAGTTGTGTGAATTTTGTGGTAAATTTTTTTGTAATTTAATACAGCATCATAATAGTTTGTACTAATTTTTTTCATTAAAAGCTAGCTTTTAATTCACTCAGTGCTGTAGAGTTCTTCGCGGGTCCAGTGGCACGGTCCGGGCCGCGGGAAGGCCCGCAATTGCTATGTCATGGCCCGGCCCGCGGCCCGGCCAGCGAAACTGCGGGCCTGTAATTTCCACCGGCCCGCGGGCCGGTGGTGGGCCGGGCGGCAGGCCGGGCCGCGGGCCGACTGCGGGCCAGCTGCGGGCCGGTGGCGGAATGGGCTGCATTGACACTGATTTTTGTCACGCCGTTCAGGCAGCTTGCTCTTTGCACACTTGCAAAAATGTTACACCAAATGCGCGCATATATACGATTATACAAATTAGTGTTAGTCGTGTCCGTGTGCGTCTGTTGCAGTCTTAGGCTCGATTCATACTTATGCAGTTCTGCCGGCAACAAGCACTGCCGCGAAAATAGCAATCCAAAAATGAATCACCTAAAAAGCTGATAAATCTTCAAAAATGTCAAATTTTTGATTTAATTTCTAAATTTCTAATTTCTAAAGATTTAATTTAAAATTGATTATGGCTTTAGGCATTTTTTTAACGGAATAACGCACTACTTGGAATGGTCTAATTTTTAAAAAATTTAAACGTGTGAGCAAACCTCCCAGTTTTCCGTAGCGAAGTCGACTATTTTTTTTGACCTTGCTCCCTGCTGCCGTTTGGGTTCGCGTTTAAATTTGAAAAAAATTAGACAATTTACTGATTTTATTCGACTTTTACACAAATTCAGCAAGCAAGCCAGTGCATCAACGCTTTTTGAGGTTTTCCAAACAGACGATACGTAATTTTTATTAGTCGTAATGAAAAATTAAAACAATTTTATTCGTTATATCCAAAAAATGGCACAAGAAACCATCTCCAGAAGCAGACTCAAATATAGGCTGTGTGAGTACAAAACCAATTTTTCGGCATTCGATTATTAAATGCTGGTAAGATATTTTTCTACAAAATTTTGCACAATTATAGCCTTAGGTTTTGTCAAGTTGAACAATTTTTTTAGTTTTTTAAAATGAAGCTTAAAAATTTTTTATATGAATTTTATTGCTAGGAGTTCGACTTCGAAAACACATAATGACATTTTTCATCCAAACCTGACATAAATGCTAAAAACCAAAATAATGTTCAACTAGAGAAGCACATAAGCTACATTTTGGTATATAAAGTGTGACTATAC
>JASANF010015704.1:0-10363 GCA_030248245.1 Trissonchulus sp. WLG1_4 | reverse complement strand
CATCAGGGGCCGTATTCTCAAAATTACCTGCAGGTAAAGTTAGGCTAACTTTACCCACAGGTAAGGTGAAGGTAAAGTTAATTCTGCGGGTAAGGGTAAAGTTAAAGTTTACCAGAGGGTAAAGGTAAATTCTTAGAATACGGGGTAAAGTTAAAGTTAAACTGTGGGTAAGGTTAAAGTTTAACCTTACCTGTGGGTAAGGTTAAACTTTACCTGTGGGTAAGGTTAAAATTTAACTTTACCTGTGGGTAAGGTTAAAGTTTAACTTTACCTGTGGGTAAGGTTAAAGTTAAACTGTGGGTAAGGTTAAAGTTTAACCTTACCTGTGGGTAAGGTTAAAATTTAACTTTACCTGTGGGTAAGGTTAAAGTTTAACTGTGGGTAAGGTTAAAGTTTAACTGTGGGTAAGGTTAAAGTTTAACTTTACCTGTGGGTAAGGTTAAAGTTTAACTTTACCTGTGGGTAAGGTTAAAGTTTAACTTTACCTGTGGGTAAGGTTAAAGTTAAACTGTGGGTAAGGTTAAAGTTAAACTGTGGGTAAGGTTAAAGTTCAACTGTGGGTAAGGTTAAAGTTAAAGTTTAACGGTGGGTAAGGTTAAAGTTAAAGTTTAACTGGGAGTAAGGTTAAAGTTCAAAGTTAACTGCGGGTAAGGCTACGGTTTGACTATGGGTGAGGTCAAAAGTTTAACTGTGGGTGACGTAAAAGTTTACTTCAACTGACTGAGGCTGAAGGAAAAGTTAAAATTTAGCTACATCAATAAGTGTATAAGTGATGGCGAGCTGTATCAATTTTTTAAAAATGTGTATGTAATAGTAAAATTTTGTGCAAATTTTGTTTGAAACTAGGCATTTGTGTGTTTTTCCAGTATTTGTCTCAGTTTTCTACAAGTTCGTCCAGTTTACATATAGTGTTTCCCTTTCTTTGCAATCACTTGGGGCCGTATTCTCAAAATTACCTGCAGGTAAAGTTAGGCTAACTTTACCCACAGGTAAGGTGAAGGTAAAGTTAATTCTGCGGGTAAGGGTAAAGTTAAAGTTTACCAGAGGGTAAAGGTAAATTCTTAGAATACGGGGTAAAGTTAAAGTTAAACTGTGGGTAAGGTTAAAGTTAAAGTTTAACTGGGAGTAAGGTTAAAGTTCAAAGTTAACTGCGGGTAAGGCTACGGTTTGACTATGGGTGAGGTCAAAAGTTTAACTGTGGGTGACGTAAAAGTTTACTTCAACTGACTGAGGCTGAAGGAAAAGTTAAAATTTAGCTACATCAATAAGTGTATAAGTGATGGCGAGCTGTATCAATTTTTTAAAAATGTGTATGTAATAGTAAAATTTTGTGCAAATTTTGTTTGAAACTAGGCATTTGTGTGTTTTTCCAGTATTTGTCTCAGTTTTCTACAAGTTCGTCCAGTTTACATATAGTGTTTCCCTTTCTTTGCAATCACTTGAATTTATGGACCGCAAGAGCTGTAGTTTGTGTAGCAGTGCAAAAAATTATATATCTGCTGTTTGTACACGATGCGTATATTCAAAGGTGGGATATAAAGCCCTCAGGTGCGGTGCTCATCTCCGTTACAGAGCCCTGGAACGTCAGGGGCGCCACATCTACAATGACTATATACATGTACATCCATGGAGGGGGGGGGGCAACCCATACCCATCTGAAATGGGGGGCTCCGGACCAAATAAGGGGCGCCCCCCTTCTTACTAAAAGTAGGCCAGGGGCCCAAATCGGTGAGGGGGGAGGCAAAACCGCTGAGGCAGGACCATGGCCCCCGGCCCCGCCTGGCTACGCCACTGGTTTTTTCATTAGCCCACCCAATCGCTGGTGCACTGCATAGTCCTTCAAGCGAGATTTATTTATAAAGCATTTGGGGGGGATAATATATAGTAGCGTAGCCAGGATCCAGTTGAGGGTGCGGCCAACGTGCCTGTTTGTCCGAAACTTTTCCCGGGGAGGGGGGGGGGCGGGGTGCTACATTTTTATCCGAGGGGGGGGGGGCAAATCGCTGAGGGGGGGGGGCAAAACCGCTGAGGAGAAGGGTATGGGCCTGGCCCCCCACCTAGCGAACGACCGGAAGTAAAATTTTGCCGGAGCCGGAGCCGGAGCCGGATATAAAATGCCGGAGCCGGAGCCGGAGCCGGAGCCGGAGGCAGTGTTTTTCAAAAAAAATTGAATTAGTAAAAAATGTTGACAATTGTGAAAAAATTTTGAATTTTGAAAAAAAAGAAATTTTTTCGAAACAGCATTCTTTAATTTTTCAACAGTCACGCCCCATTTCTACACATATGTCTTTACACACTCATACCACCAGTAGTTTACCACTGACTGGTCCCGGTTTTGGGTGATCTCACAAAAAATTTTCATCAACATTGATAAAAAGTCAAAAAGTAGGTCAAATTGATCAGTATGGCATTTTGACTGCGGTGCCAAGGGCGTAGTCAGGAGTCAGAGGGAGGGCGTTGTTCGGGGTGTTTGCCTGAACTTCCCTCTTTTAGTCGAACCTTGCAAAATTGTCAAGAAGCGTATATACCCCCAAAAAAGCGACAAATTTGGAAAAGATGGCACTTTGTAGAAGATGTCGTAAATGTCTTTAGCTTCCGGGGATTACCGCCCCCCTCTCCCGACCCTTGTAATTTAAGCATGTATATCAGTCGCGTAGCCAAGAAAAAAACTTTGGGGGAAAGACTTTTCGATTTTTTGTGATGGGTAAAACTCTTTTTTGCTATTTCAGCACAAAAATTTGCGAAATAACAACACATGCAAACATTGTCCTAAATTTGACTGACCGAAAACATCAGAGCTAAAAGTCAAGTTCAAATCACTAAGTCACATAGTTATAAGCCTATAGGGGTCTGGGGGCGGTAGCCCCTGGAAAAAAGTGTGAGGAACTTTTGATTTTTAGGCCGAGTTGAATCAATTGCAGACGTAAAATTACATAATGCTAAAAAGGGTTAGTCACCGCCATTGAAACTGGCAGTAATATAAGTACTGTAACCGACTAACCGCTTCGTTATCCTTGTGATTTTTTTCTCAAAATTTGAACTTTTTGCCAAAGTTTGAACAATAAAAATTCTCCGGCTCCGGCACTTTTTTTGCCGGAGCCGGAGCCGGAGCCGGAGGCTCAAATCCGGCCGGAGCCGGAGCCGGAGCCGGAGCCTCCGGTCGATCGCTACCCCCACCAACCCCCATGGCTACGCCGCTGATAGTATACACGCATGCATTTGCTGTCGCGAAAGGCAGAAAGAAGGAAAAGCGAGTTACAGAGTTGCTGCTTTCAGGGGCCTGGGGGTGACCACCTTCAGTAAAAAATTACAGAAAATTTTGATTTTCAGGCCAAATTTGGTCAATTGTGGACGTATATCGGGAAATTTTTATACACATTTTTAAAAATTGGTAAAAAAAGCTCACCCTCGTCCATTGCTAAATTTAAACTTTTCCTTCAGCCTCAGTTGAAGTAAACATTTACCTACCCCACAGTTGCAATTTTAACCGTAACCACAGTAAACTTTAACTTTAACCTTACCCACAGTTTAACTTTAACTTTACCCTTACCCACAGGTAAAGTTAAACTTTAACCTTACCCGCAGTTAAACTTTAACCTTACCCACAGGTAAAGTTAAACTTTAACCTTACCCACAGGTAAAGTAAAACTTTAACTTTACCCACAGTTAAACTTTAACCTTACCCACAGTTAAACTTTAACCTTACCCACAGGTAAAGTTAAACTTTAACCTTAGCCACAGGTAAAGTTAAACTTTAACTTTACCCACAGTTAAACTTTAACCTTACCCACAGTTTAACTTTAACCGTACCCACAGTTTAACTTTAACCTTACCCACAGGTAAAGTTAAACTTTAACTTTACCCACAGTTAAACTTTAACCTTACCCACAGGTAAAGTTAAACTTTAACCTTACCCACAGTTAAACTTTAACCTTACCCACAGGTAAAGTTAAACTTTAACCTTACCCACAGGTAAAGTTAAACTTTAACTTTACCCACAGTTAAACTTTAACCTTACCCACAGGTAAAGTTAAACTTTAACCTTACCCACAGTTAAACTTTAACTTTACCCTTTGGTAAAATTTTGAGAATACGATTTTACCTTCACCTTACCTGTGGGTAAAGTTAGCCTAACTTTACCTGCAGGTAATTTTGAGAATACGGCCCCTGGGATAATTTTAGCAAATTTTATGACATTATTTCTGAAACGACGTAGCTCAGCCGTGCCTGAACCAAATTTAACATTCTATAGCTTGTCAGTCAAATAGTGTAGCCAATCGTGGGAACATTTTTCGTAACGCGTATAAATTGTGATATGGTCAAAACGTGTATAAATACTTCTACATATTTTCTATTCGCTACTTTAGCTTAGCACATCTACTCATTGACTTCATTGTTTCCTGGTTGTCAATGTATACGATTAAAAGGCTAAAACCAAGTCACTCGCTCATATTGCGAGTTTGATATGTGAGCGCTCCAGGGAGCGAGAAGGATGTAGATATAGCCAGCTTAAGTCTGACAAAAAATAGTTGCACCCCTTGACAAAACTAAACATGTGATTTCGTTATGAAAAGAATAGATTTTGACTATCAAGAGTACAGCAAGCAGTCGCAGAAGTCATTCCACCAAAATAATTGAGTGTCGCATCTATATTTTGTCAGACTCTACAAACATAGCAGACGAAACTAAACGCGCTCGACAAGCTGTACATCTGAATGGGGTGATAAGTAGCCGTAAATGCTGAATGTCCCAAGTGTTTATATACTCAGGATACATGAAGTTTGATGTCAGAAATCGTCTAAGAATAAACTATTATTCAACTTAGTGTGCTTAACTGTTATGCTAACTTCAGATTCTTTATTATTCTCAGTGCTCTGTTCCTTGTATTCTTCGCCATTCCAGCTTATGCTCCGACAATTTTCCACTCACGCTTTGAAGGTGAGATGTTTGGATGTTCATATCATTTGTATTTAGTTGACTGTGAAATCAGTTAATGTTAGTTATTGTTACTTATTGATCATGTAAGGAGCTTTTTTGTTTCTTCTAGAGAAGGAACTATTGTTTTGAAACCAACTCTGCATAGTGTTAAACTGACATCAACATGTTGGTCAGCGTGTTAGGAAGTTCTCGCTTATTTTTTTCAAATCGCGATTTATCAGTTAATAATGGTCAAAATCACATTAGCGATGCAGTAAATTCCGGTTTTATCAAAGTTTTATGATTTTATTACTTTTACAAAATGACAATTTTCCACACAATGTGCACATTCTATTCACATGACTGTCTAGACTCAGTCTTGGAACATTTTGGAACAGTATTAGACATTAAATATTTTATAGAAAACATATTCAAATGCAATTAGAACACAGAATTAATTCATGTAATTAAATTAAATTAACTAAATGATTACCTAATACAAAAATTTCAACTTTACTAAGCGTTTGAGAAACATCACCTTAGTTTGTTCAAAGACTAACATGACGACGAAGTCGAGTGGTCAGAGGCGCTGTTTCAGAATTAGACAGTAGTCGATTTGTGCGTTCGATTCCCACAAAATGTTTTTGCATTCTGACATATTTTGACGTGCTATTGTTGAGGACTTCGTTCCAAAAAATTAAAAACCGGTACAGTGGTTGACGGTACAGGCAAGCAAGTATAAGTTTTTTACCCTTATACTGCATAAGGTTGTTTCAGAACATTTTTTTCAGAATTACACTATCTCAGAGTAGTGGAACCTGTCGTTATACTGTTTCCCAGAAACAGTTACCGGCGGCCCAGTGGGTAGGTGTGAAAGTCATGCCGCAAGTCTGGGCTGGTAAAGCTGCCTCAATCTCTGGTAACGAATCAAAGATCAGCCAAAAGCTCGGTCCACGATTAAGTGGAAACTGCTGATTTTTTGGTTATGGAATTCTCACTCAGCAAAGGAACCTTGCCCCCTTTGGGGCCTACTTGTTTGGATTGCTCTGTGTAATACTTGAAAAATCATTAACTAAAAACAACAAGGAATAAAAACACTGAGTTAGCCTAATTGGTATAATTTTTACGCGGCCCCCTCAGGGGCCGCGTATATACTATATTCAGAATCTGTTTCTCCTATGTAATTCTGGGTAGGTCGAATTTCTAGTGTTAATTAACACTAGAAAGGCAGGTAGCTCCTGATTTCTCACTGCATCATCTGTGTCTTTCAATCAGACATGACGCAGGCACTTTCAAAATTGTATTGCAATAAAAGAAACCTAACGGGAGATCGATCCACTGCAGTTTCGATGCAGTTTCGATTCAGAAACAGACGGTCAGTTCAACCGATTGAACTAACCGCCCGCTGACATCACGAGTTTTAGAACAGATTACATTAGGAACGTTGCACAGAATCACAATACATTATACGTACAATTTTTACACCGATAGAAATTTCATAGTAATTTTTATCTGATTTGCGGTTCCATCACATATCCATCCACAATCCATATATGATTAAATTAATGTCTTTTTTATTATTTGCTAACCTCTCTGAAGTTCTATGAAGTTATGTATCTTATGTGTCAACGAATGCAGAAAAACTTACATCAGTCGAAGTTAACACTTCTTTCTTCGTGGTCTCATGGTGTAATGGTGAGCACGCTGGACTTTGAATCCAGTCTTCCGAGTTCGATTTTCGGTGAGACCCTCTTTTTTCAAAGAAAATATTTTTCAACTTTTTTGTTTGTTTTTGACTTTAAAAAAACTGTTCACAGTTTACTAGACAAGCTTTGGAGCAACTCAGCAGCAAATGACAGTTATTGGGATTCAAAAAATTATTTTATCCACAATTGATGGCCGCGTTTAATATTTCCTCTGGAATATTGACACTCCGGCCTCACACTGTACCACTCCTCACTCAGCAGAGGAGCTTGTTTGGCTTTCATTTGCAGCCGACAGAAGCTGCAATTCGTCGAAAGTTGGCCGAAACTTTCAAACCAGCTCATTTGGAAGTTCTTAACGAAAGTTGGATGCACAATGTAGCCACAGATGTACATGGGGGGGGTCTGGGGGGGGGGCAAGCCCCCCCCAGATTTGAAATCCCGGGACAAGCCCCCCCCTCAGATTTGACCAGTCGGGACAAGCCCCCCTCTCTCAAACCCCAAAATCGCTTCAGATCGCTGTAAAATGCTTCAAAAATGACCAAAAAAACGAAAAAATCGCTAAAAATATCGGAATTTCGCAAAAATTTCCCATTTTCAGGCAAAACTTGGAAATTTTCGCGGTTTTGGGACAAAATATCGGGACAAGCCCCCCTAAAATGTCGAAAATTTCGGGACAAGCCCCCCCCCAAACCGAGACCCCGTGTACATGTATGAATGTAGCTAAAGGTAGGTGATGTTTCAATGGTTGTTTTTAAAACGGATATTTCACTATTTTATGACGACATACTTCAAAACAAATTTTCTACAAAAATCAGCTAGGTCAAGCAGCATAGGCTAAGGCAGTACTTACTACTTAGTGCTTAGGCTTAGGGCTTAGGGCTTAGGGCATCTTCTTTTTCTTCTCTGATCACCCACTTCAAGATACCCGCATTTTGTTCCTTATCAATGGCTGCTTAAGATTTCGTTTCTCAAGATTTGTGTCACTGTTTCCTGAACCTGGCTACTGTTTAACTTTCAGGCTCGGAAACGCATTTTAAAGTGGTGATTGTCAGTGATGAATTTGCCAACTTTCCGCTGATTCAAGTAGGTTGCCACAAACTTCACTATTATAGTCTGACCAAAAAGTGTATGTATCGAACTTTAGTTTTCATACACGGAGAACATTTAAACGGAAAGCCTTGAACGGTGAATATTTACACGGAGAACTTAAACGGAGAACATTTTTTTCGAAAAATTGGGCCCTGATTGTCACAAAAACCTATCATACGGAAATAACATGGGCCCATATGTTACGTTTAGCGCCACAGACGAGTCAATGAAGCATTGCGTGATGAACTGAGGATGGGAGTTCACGCCCTATCCATTGTGGTAAGAAGTTATTGATAATATATATACTTCATTACTGTACTATTTTGTAATCAACGATTAGCCTTATTAATTTGGCATATTATTAATTGAGCTATACAAGCCAATCCGTTAAAATATATTGATTATTGTAAATTATAGTGTTATGCTGGCTGTGCGTTCAATTTCTTGGATTACCCCAGTACGAAAATCTCCAATTTATCCCAAATTTTTAGTGATAAAAATTATCACATTTCCCGACATATTGTACCCTTTCTTTTACTTTTCACCCAATTTCGAAAATTCAGGCCCAATAAGGAGTAGCAAGAGTATATAATGGGAATCGTTAAGCGCTATCAATTCTTCCGCAGCAGTAATAGAAGTTTTAGCTTGTTGGGAAAAGGACACACTCACAGACACTTGAGTTATTCTTCGGTCCGTCTATACTTGTCAATAGGCATACAGAAGAGTGTTTCTACTCTATGTTACTATTGCACAAAAGGTGTGAAAGATAAAATTTGAGAATTGGTTTAATTTGAAATTTTAAAATTCAGCTTCGATTTTGAAATTTTGAATTTAAATGTTTCAGGCTCAAACCCCAGAACAGTGGGACCAAAGCGGTCATCAAGTACCAAAATCACCTCCGTGCCGTGGCGGAGCTGGATTATAATAACTTTCATTAATTTAATATTTTGCTTTTATTAAATTTTACTCTAAATGCTAAATGCTCTTATGCTAAATGTTGTTATTTGTACTGTTTGAACTGTGTAGATTCTTTTAATATATATTATTCACACTGACATGTAAAAATAATGTCTAAATAACCTTGAACTATTTAATTAAAATTGTTTGCACTATTAATCTGTTATTCCTGTTGGGCTACAGCCCAACTGGTCTTTAATTTTGATTCTAACATCTTAACGTACTGTTAGCGTTAAATTGTTTATGTGCGGAGTGTGTTTTACACCTCTTCTATTGTAGCTGTGCATCTGTCACACTAAAATGCCTTGTATTTTCACTGTGTTGCTGAGATCAAGGCTGTTGTTGAGAAGGTACTTAGAAATGCAAAAAACTGCCAAAAAGTGCTCCACTTAAAATCGAACCAATGGTCTCATGGTTAAGAATCTATCAAACTAACCACTCAACTACACAGATCATTACAGTCCCGATACTTCACTAAAAGTACATAGGGTATAAGATATCCTAAGCAAATTGATAATAATTAATAATAGGATATAATTAATAATAGGATATAAACTATCCTAAGCAAAATGATAGATATAATAATTCGGGTTTGAGTGTACCAATAGAAAGACTAAGTAATGTTAATTAACACACTTATACTTATTAAGCAAAATTGGTTCAAATTTTAAAAAATTTGCAAACTTTTAAGTTAATTTAGTGTATTAACAAAGAAACCAACGAAAAGACTTACAGATTTAATGTTAAATTAGCCTTTATGATTCAGAAGCATCGGTGGCTCAATTGGTTACAGCGTGGTTTTCATAAGCCACAGGTCCCCACTCCCCAGTTCGATTCTGGGCCGATGAACTTTTTGTTGTTGCCAAATTTTTATTTTCTTTATTTACAAAGATCGATCATTGTTGTAAACGCACGTGGTATTTGTAATTCTTTTCTAGCCAATGGGATTGTTCGAAATCTATACATATATGCAAATGAGTTTAAAGTTGGATATAAAAGGGGCGTGAAAAATCAAGCCGTCTAACTTGGTGGCTTGCTCTTTTTTTGAGCTGCGGCCTTCTAGGTGGAAGGTTTGCGGCTTAACCTAAGGTCCGTCAGCTTCGGCTGTTGGTCCTTTGCTGTAGGTATGATGGTGGCTTTCAGCCCAAATTGGGTTGATAGCTGCCAACAACACCAGCGAGTTCCTTTGGTACTTTGCTGGCGGCTGATGCCTGCAATATGGCAGACTAGCAGGACTTCAGACTGCTGCACCAAGAGGTGTCGTAGCGGTAAGTCACTGTGGATAGTGGCATTTATGTGTGTGTAAACTTACCGATATTGAATAGAATTTTAAATGGATTGAATTAAAAAAATAAGCCGCTTCTGAGTAGCAAAGTCAGTTTTAATTTCAAACTAGTCAAGCCGCTACGACTCAGAAACGACTCATTTTTATGAGAAGTTTTATTGATTTAATGATCCTATTCATCAGATGTCGCAACAAGTCGAAGCAAAGCCAAAACTTTTAACGGCAGTTGTCAAACTAGTCTAAACTAGACGCACTAGCCTTGTTAATATAATAATCAAGAATCAAGATCCAAAAACAGTTACATAACACGGCTCATAAACTATTATTAATGCTTATTTGCAAAATCGTAAAATTTAGGACAAATTCGCTACTGGAAAATTTTGTAAAAAGTTGGCCCAGGTTCACAGCG
>JASANF010015702.1:0-63702 GCA_030248245.1 Trissonchulus sp. WLG1_4 | reverse complement strand
CTGTCTTCGTTCAGTTACGTATTGCTCGGAGAACTTTTTTTTTCGAAAAATTGGGCCCAGAAATGTTTGTTCCACAGGTTGTGTGGGATTTCAAGTTTGTTCCACAGATCACCAGTGATATTTGAACTTGCTTGCAGAAGCTCCATTAAGTTTCGACTATGTTCTATAGTACTCCAGATATAATTAAATGTGCCAGTATAGGAGTGTGGTATTTCAAATAAGTTCCACAGATCACCAGTGATATTTGAAGTTGCTTGCAGAAGTTCCATTGAGAGTCAACTAGGTTAAAGAAGACTCAAGAAATGTAAATGTGCCAGTAAAGGCTGTGTGGGATTTCAAATATGTTCCACAGATCACCAGTGATATTTGAACTTGCTCGCAGAAGTTCCATTAAGTTTCAACTATGTTCTATAGTACTGCGGATATAATTAAATGTGCCAGTATGGGTTGTGTGGGAATTCAGAGTATGTTCCACAGATCACCAGTGATATTCGTAATTGCTGCAGAAGTTCCATTGAGATTCAAATAGGTTCTATAGAGACTCCAGATATAACTAAATGTGTCGGTAGAAGCTGTGTGGTATTTCAAATAAGTTCCACAGATCACCAGTGACATTTGAACTTGCTTGCAGAAGTTCCATTGAGTTTCCACTAGGTTGTACAGCACTCCAGATATGATTAAATGTGCCAGTATAGAAGTTGTGTGGTATTTCAAATTTGTTCTACAGATCACCAGTGATATTTGAACTTGCTGGCAGAAGTTCCATTGAGTTTCAACTATGTTCTATAGTACTCCAGATATGTTTAAATGTGCCAGTATGGGTTGTGTGGGATTTCAAGTATGTTCCACAGATCACCAGTGATATTTGAACTTGCTTGCAGAAGTTCCATTAAGTTTCAACTATGTTCTATAGTACTCCAGATATAATTAAATGTGCCAGTATGGGTTGTGTGGGATTTCAAATTTGTTCCACAGATCACCAGTGATATTTGAACTTGCTTGCAGAAGTTCCATTAAGTTTCAACTATGTTCTATAGTACTCCAGATATAATTAAATGTGTCGATAGAAGCTGCATGGTATTTCAAATAAGTTCCACAGATCACCAGTGATATTTGAACTTGCTTACAGAAGTTCCATTAAGTTTCAACTATGTTCTATAGTACTCCAGATATAATTAAATGTGCCAGTATGGGTTGTGTGGGATTTCAAGTATGTTCCACAGATCACCAGTGATATTTGAACTTGCTTGCAGAAGTTCCATTAAGTTTCAACTATGTTCTATAGTACTCCAGATATAATTAAATGTGCCAGTATGGGTTGTGTGGGATTTCAAGTATGTTCCACAGATCACCAGTGATATTTGAACTTGCCTGCACAAATTCGATTGAGTTTTAAATAAGCTCTCTAATAGATACTCTCAACAAAGATAAATTAAATGTGTCGATAGAAGCTGCATGGTATTTCAAATAAGTTCCACAGATCACCAGTGATATTTGAACTTGCTTGCAGAAGTTCCATTGAGATTCAAATAGGTTGTACAAGACTCCAGAAATGTTTAAATGTGCCAGTATGGGTTGTGTGGGATTTCAAATTTGTTCCACAGATCACCAGTGATATTTGAACTTGCTTGCAGAAGTTCCATTAAGTTTCAACTATGTTCTATAGTACTCCAGATATAATTAAATGTGCCAGTATGGAGCTGTGTGGTATTTCAAATATTGTTCCACAGATCACCAGTGATAGTTGAACTTGCTAGCAGAAGTTCCATTGAGTTTCAAATATGTTACAAGACTCCACAAATGTTTAAATGTGCCAGTTTAAGTTGTGTGGGATTTCAAATTTGTTCCACAGATCACCATTGATATTTGAACTTGCTTGCAGAAGTTCCATTAAGTTTCAACTATGTTCTATAGTACTCCAGATATAATTAAATGTGCCAGTATGGGTTGTGTGGGATTTCAAGTATGTTCCACAGATCACCAGTGATATTTGAACTTGCTTGCAGAAGTTCCATTAAGTTTCAACTATGTTCTATAGTACTCCAGATATAATTAAATGTGCCAGTATGGGTTGTGTGGGATTTCAAATTTGTTCCACAGATCACCAGTGATATTTGAACTTGCTTGCAGAAGTTCCATTGAGATTCAAATAGGTTGTACAAGACTCCAGAAATGTTTAAATGTGCCAGTATAGGTTGTGTGGGATTTCAAGTTTGTTCCACAGATCACCATTGATATTTGAACTTGCATGCAAAGTTCCATTAAGCACTATGTTCTATAGCACTAAAGCTATAATAAATGTGCCAGTATGGGTGTGTGGGATTCAAATTGATCCACCCCATATATTTGAACTTGCTTGCAGAAGTTCCATTGAGTTTCAACTATGTTCTATAGTACTCCAGATATAATTAAATGTGCCGGTATGAAGTTGTGTGGGATTTCAAATTCGTTCCACAGATCACCAGTGATATTTGAACTTGCTTGCAGAAGTTCCATTGAGTTTCAAATAGGTTGTACAAGACTCCAGAAATGTTTAAATGTGCCAGTATAGGTTGTGTGGTATTTCAAATTTGTTCCACAGATCACCATTGATATTTGTACTTGCTCGCAGAAGTTCCATTAAGTTTCAACTATGTTCTATAGTACTCCAGATATAATTAAATGTGCCAGTATGGGTTGTGTGGTATTTCAAATAAGTTCCACAGATCACCAGTGATATTTGAACTTGCTTACAGAAGTTCCATTAAGTTTCAACTATGTTCTATAGTACTCCAGATATAATTAAATGTGCCAGTATGGGTTGTGTGGGATTTCAAGTATGTTCCACAGATCACCAGTGATATTTGAACTTGCTTGCAGAAGTTCCATTAAGTTTCAACTATGTTCTATAGTACTCCAGATATAATTAAATGTGCCAGTATGGGTTGTGTGGGATTTCAAATTTGTTCCACAGATCACCAGTGATATTTGAACTTGCTTGCAGAAGTTCCATTGAGATTCAAATAGGTTAAACAAGACTCCAGAAATGTTTAAATGTGCCAGTATAGGTTGTGTGGTATTTCAAATTTGTTCCACAGATCACCATTGATATTTGTAGTTGCTTGCAGAAGTTCCATTAAGTTTCAACTATGTTCTATAGCACTAAAGCTATAATTAAATGTGCCAGTATGGGTTGTGTGGGATTTCAAATTTGTTCCACAAATCACCATTGATATTTGAACTTGCTTGCAGAAGTTCCATTAAGTTTCAACTATGTTCTATAGTACTCCAGATATAATTAAATGTGTCGATAGAAGCTGCATGGTATTTCAAATAAGTTCCACAGATCACCAGTGATATTTGAACTTGCTTGCAGAAGTTCCATTGAGTTTCAAATAGGTTGTACAAGACTCCAGAAATGTTTAAATGTGCCAGTATAGGTTGTGTGGGATTTCAAATTTGTTCCACAGATCACCAGTGATATTTGAACTTGCTTGCAGAAGTTCCATTAAGTTTCAACTATGTTCTATAGTACTCCAGATATAATTAAATGTGCCAGTATGGGTTGTGTGGGATTTCAAGTATGTTCCACAGATCACCAGTGATATTTGAACTTGCTTGCAGAAGTTCCATTGAGTTTCAAATAGGTTGTACAAGACTCCAGAAATGTTTAAATGTGCCAGTATAGGTTGTGTGGTATTTCAAATTTGTTCCACAGATCACCATTGATATTTGTACTTGCTCGCAGAAGTTCCATTAAGTTTCAACTATGTTCTATAGTACTCCAGATATAATTAAATGTGCCAGTATGGGTTGTGTGGGATTTCAAGTATGTTCCACAGATCACCAGTGATATTTGAACTTGCTTGCAGAAGTTCCATTAAGTTTCAACTATGTTCTATAGTACTCCAGATATAATTAAATGTGCCAGTATGGGTTGTGTGGGATTTCAAGTATGTTCCACAGATCACCAGTGATATTTGAACTTGCCTGCACAAATTCAATTGAGTTTTAAATAAGTTCAATAGATCTCCAAAAATAATTAAAGGGGTCGATAGAAGCTGCATGGTATTTCAAATAAGTTCCACAGATCACCAGTGATATTTGAACTTGCTTGCAGAAGTTCCATTGAGATTCAAATAGGTTAAACAAGACTCCAAAAATGTTTAAATGTGCCAGTATAGGTTGTGTGGGACTTCAAGTATGTTCCACAGATCACCGGTAATAGCTGAACTTGCTTGCAGAAGTTCCGTTGAGTTTCAAATAGGTTGTACAAGACTCCAGAAATGTTTAAATGTGCCAGTATAGGTTGTGTGGGATTTCAAATTTGTTCCACAGATCACCATTGATATTTGAACTTGCTTGCAGAAGTTCCATTAAGTTTCAACTATGTTCTATAGTACTCCAGATATAATTAAATGT
The DNA here is from genome assembly GCA_030248245.1 of Trissonchulus sp. WLG1_4. NCBI lineage: Eukaryota > Metazoa > Nematoda > Enoplea > Enoplida > Ironidae > Trissonchulus > Trissonchulus sp. WLG1_4. The sequence goes on along the minus strand of JASANF010015702.1, from coordinate 59,301 downwards.
GCCAGTATTGGTTGTGTGGGATTTCAAATTTGTTCCACAGATCACCAGTGATATTTGAACTTGCTTGCAGAAGTTCCATTGAGATTCAAATAGGTTAAAGAAGACTCCAGAAATGTTTAAATGTGCCAGTATAGGTTGTGTGGGATTTCAAATTTGTTCCACAGATCACCATTGATATTTGTAGTTGCTTGCAGAAGATCCATTAAGTTTCAACTATGTTCTATAGCACTAAAGCTATAATTAAATGTGCCAGTATGGGTTGTGTGGGATTTCAAATTTGTTCCACAAATCACCATTGATATTTGAACTTGCTTGCAGAAGTTCCATTAAGTTTCAACTATGTTCTATAGTACTCCAGATATAATTAAATGTGTCGATAGAAGCTGCATGGTATTTCAAATAAGTTCCACAGATCACCAGTGATATTTGAACTTGCTTGCAGAAGTTCCATTGAGATTCAAATAGGTTGTACAAGACTACAGAAATGTTTAAATGTGCCAGTATAGGTTGTGTGGTATTTCAAATTTGTTCCACAGATCACCATTGATATTTGTACTTGCTCGCAGAAGTTCCATTAAGTTTCAACTATGTTCTATAGTACTCCAGATATAATTAAATGTGCCAGTATGGGTTGTGTGGGATTTCAAATTTGTTCCACAGATCACCAGTGATATTTGAACTTGCTTGCAGAAGTTCCATTGAGTTTCAAATAGGTTGTAAAAGACTCCAGAAATGTTTAAATGTGCCAGTATAGGTTGTGTGGGTTTTCAAATTTGTTCACAGATCACCAGTGATATTTGAACTTGCTTGCAGAAGCTCCATTAAGTTTCAACTATGTTCTATTGTACTCCAGATATAATTAAATGTGCCAGTATGGGTTGTGTGGGATTTCAAGTATGTTCCACAGATCACCAGTGATATTTGAACTTGCTTGCAGAATTTCCATTAAGTTTCAACTATGTTCTATAGCACTCCAGATATAATTAAATGTGCCAGTATGGGTTGTGTGGGATTTCAAGTATGTTCCACAGATCACCAGTGATATTTGAACTTGCTTGCAGAAGTTCCATTAAGTTTCAACTATGTTCTATAGCACTAAAGCTATAATTAAATGTGCCAGTATGGATTGTGTGGGATTTCAAATTTGTTCCACAGATCACCATTGATATTTGAACTTGCTTGCAGAAGTTCCATTAAGTTTCAAATACGTTGTACAAGACTCCAGAAATGATTAAATGTGCCAGTATAGGTTGTGTGGGATTTCAAATGTTCCACAGATCACAGTGATATTTGAACTTGCTTGCAGAAGTTCCGTTGAGTTTCAAATAGGTTGTACAAGACTAGAAATGTTTAAATGTTTAAATGTGCCAGTATAGGTTGTGTGGGATTTCAAATTTGTTCCACAGATCACCATTGATATTTGTACTTGCTTGCAGAAGTTCCATTAATTTCAACTATGTTCTATAGTACTCCAGATATAATTAAATGTGCAGTATGGGTTGTGTGGGATTTAGTATGTTCCACAGATCACAGTGATATTTGAACTTGCTGAAATTCGATTGAGTTTTAAATAAGTTCAATAGATCTCCAAAAATAATTAAAGGTGTCATAGAAGCTGCATGGTATTTCAAATAAGTTCCAAGATCACCAGTGATATTTGAACTTGCTTGCAGAAGTTCCATTGAGATTCAAATAGGTTGTACAAACTCCAGAAATGTTTAAATGTGCCAGTATAGGTTGTGTGGGATTTCAAATTTGTTCCACAGATCACCATTGATATTTGTAACTTGCTTGCAGAAGTTCCATTAAGTTTCAACTATGTTCTATAGTACTCCAGATATAATTAAATGTGCCATATGGGTTGTGTGGGATTTCAATTGTTCCACAGATCACCAGTGATATTTGAACTTGCTTGCAGAAGTTCCATTGAGTTTCAAATAGTTGTATAGTACTCCAGAAATGTTTAAATGTGCCAGTATAGTTGTGTGGGATTTCAAATATGTTCACAGATCACCATGATATTTGACTTCTTGCAAATATTAGTTTCAACTAGTTAAAATCAGAATACTAAGAATACAAATAAAGGTGATCTGTGGAACAAATTTGAAATCCCACACAACCTATACTGGCACATTTAAACATTTCTGGAGTCTTTTACAACCTATTTGAATCTCAATGGAACTTCTGCAAGCAAGTTCAAATATCACTGGTGATCTGTGGAACTAATTTGAAATACCATGCAGCTTCTATCGACACCTTTAGTTATTTTTGGAGATCTATTGAACTTATTTAAAACTCAATTGAATTTGTGCAGGCAAGTACAAATATCAATGGTGATCTGTGGAACAAATTTGAAATACCACACAACCTATACTGGCACATTTAAACATTTCTGGAGTCTTCTTTAACCTATTTGAATCTCAATGGAACTTCTGCAAGCAAGTTCAAATATCACTGGTGATCTGTGGAACAAATTTGAAATCCCACACAACCAATACTGGCACATTTAATTATATCTGGAGTACTATAGAACATAGTTGAAACTTAATGGAACTTCTGCAAGCAAGTTCAAATATTAATGGTGATTTGTGGATCAAATTTGAAATCCCACACAACCCATACTGGCACATTTAATTATAGTTTTAGTGCTATAGAACATAGTTGAAACTTGATGGAACTTCTGCAAGCAAGTTCAAATATCACTAGTGATCTGTGGAACATACTTGAAATCAAACACAACCCATACTGGCACATTTAATTTTATCTGGAGTACTATAGAACATAGTTGAAACTTAATGGATCTTCTGCAAGCAACTACAAATATCAATGGTGATCTGTGGAACAAATTTGAAATCCCACACAACCTATACTGGCACATTTAAACATTTCTGGAGTCTTGTACAACCTATTTGAAACTCAACGGAACTTCTGCAAGCAAGTTCAAATATCACTGGTGATCTGTGGAACAAATTTGAAATCCCACACAACCCATACTGGCACTTTTAATTATATCTGGAGTACTATAGAACATAGTTGAAACTTAATGGAACTTCTGCAAGCAAGTTCTAATATCAATGGTGATCTGTGGAACAAATTTGAAATCCCACACAACCTATACTGGCACATTTAAACATTTCTGGAGTCTTGTACAACCTATTTGAATCTCAATGGAACTTCTGCAAGCAAGTTCAAATATCACTGGTGATCTGTGGAACTAATTTGAAATACCATGCAGCTTCTATCGACACCTTTAGTTATTTTTGGAGATCTATTGAACTTATTTAAAACTCAATCGAATTTGTGCACAGATGGGAGGAAACCCACCAACATAGGCACATTTAATATTGAGTATAGAACATAGTTGAAACTTAATGGAACTTCTGCAAGCAAGTTCAAATATTAATGGTGATCTGTGGAACAAATTTGAAATCCCACACAACCAATACTGGCACATTTAATTATGTCTGGAGTACTATAGAACATAGTTGAAACTTAATGGAACTTCTGCAAGCAAGTTCAAATATTAATGGTGATCTGTGGAACAAATTTGAAATCCCACACAACACATACTGGTACATTTAGTTATATCTGGAGTACTATAGAACATAGTTGAAACTTAATGGAACTTCTGCAAGCAAGTTCTAATATCAATGGTGATCTGTGGAACAAATTTGAAATCCCACACAACCTATACTGGCACATTTAAACATTTCTGGAGTCTTGTACAACCTATTTGAAACTCAACGGAACTTCTGCAAGCAAGTTCAAATATCAATGGTGATCTGTGGAACATACTTGAAATACCACACAACCTATACTGGCACATTTAAACATTTCTGGAGTCTTGTACAACCTATTTGAAACTCAATGGAACTTCTGCAAGCAAGTTCAAATATCACTGGTGATCTGTGGAACTAATTTGAAATACCATGCAGCTTCTATCGACACCTTTAGTTATTTTTGGAGATCTATTGAACTTATTTAAAACTCAATTGAATTTGTGCAGGCAAGTTCAAATATCACTGGTGATCTGTGGAACATACTTGAAATCCCACACAACCCATACTGGCACATTTAATTATATCTGGAGTACTATAGAACATAGTTGAAACTTAATGGAACTTCTGCGAGCAAGTACAAATATCAATGGTGATCTGTGGAACAAATTTGAAATACCACACAACCTATACTGGCACATTTAAACATTTCTGGAGTCTTATCGGAACTTCTGCAAGCAAGTTCAAATATCACTGGTGATCTGTGGAACATACTTGAAATCCCACACAACCCATACTGGCACATTTAATTATATCTGGAGTACTATAGAACATAGTTGAAACTTAATGGAACTTCTGCAAGCAAGTTCAAATATCACTGGTGATCTGTGGAACAAATTTGAAATACCACACAACCTATACTGGCACATTTAAACATTTCTGGAGTCTTGTACAACCTATTTGAAACTCAATGGAACTTCTGCAAGCAAGTTCAAATATCACTGGTGATCTGTGGAACTTATTTGAAATACCATGCAGCTTCTATGACACCTTTAATTATTTGATAGAAATAAGCTATAGAACATAGTTGAAACTTAATGGAACTTCTGCAAGCAAGTTCAAATATTACTGGTGATCTGTGGAACATACTTGAAATCCCACACAACCCATACTGGCACATTTAATTATATCTGGAGTACTATAGAACATAGTTGAAGCTTAATGGAACTTCTGCAAGCAAGTACAAATATCAATGGTGATCTGTGGAACAAATTTGAAATCCCACACAACCTATACTGGCACATTTAAACATTTCTGGAGTCTTGTACAACCTATTTGAAACTCAATGGAACTTCTGCAAGCAAGTTCAAATATCAATAGTGATCTGTGGAACTTATTTGAAATACCATGCAGTTTCTATGACACCTTTAATTATTTTTGGAGATCTATTGAACTTATTTAAAACTCAATGAATTTGTGCAGGCAAGTTCAAATATCACTGGTGATCTGTGGAACAAATTTGAAATCCCACACAACCCATACTGGCACATTTAATTATATCTGGAGTACTATAGAACATAGTTGAAACTTAATGGAACTTCTGCAAGCAAGTTCAAATATCAATGGTGATCTGTGGAACAAATTTGAAATCCCACACAACCTATACTGGCACATTTAATTATATCTGGAGTACTATAGAACATAGTTGAAACTTAATGGAACTTCTGCGAGCAAGTACAAATATCAATGGTGATCTGTGGAACAAATTTGAAATACCACACAACCTATACTGGCACATTTAAACATTTCTGGAGTCTTGTACAACCTATTTGAAACTCAATGGAACTTCTGCAAGCAAGTTCAAATATCACTGGTGATCTGTGGAACAAATTTGAAATCCCACACAACCCATACTGGCACATTTAATTATATCTGGAGTACTATAGAACATAGTTGAAACTTAATGGAACTTCCGCAAGGGGGGGGGGCAAGTACAAATATATGGTGATGTGGAACAAATTTAAATACCACACAACCATACTGAATACTGGCACATTTAAACATTTCTGGAGTCTTGTACAACCTATTTGAAACTCAATGGAACTTCTGCAAGCAAGTTCAAATATCAATAGTGATCTGTGGAACTATTTGAAATACCATGCAGTTCTATGACGTGGGGGGGGGGACATTAATTTTTGGAGATTAGAACATTTAAAACTTGAAATCAAAATCATGGTGATCTGTGGAACAAAATCCACACAACCTATACTGGCACATTTAAACATTTCTGGAGTTTTGTTTAACCTATTTGAATCTCAATGGAACTTCTGCAAGCAAGTTGAAATATCACTGGTGATCTGTGGAACAAATTTGAAATCCCACGCAGCCTATACTGGCACATTTAATTATATCTGGAGAACTATTGAACATAGTTGAAACTTAATGGAACTTCTGCAAGCAAGTTCAAATATCACTGGTGATCTGTGGAACATACTTGAAATCCCACACAACCCATACTGGCACATTTAATTATATCTGGAGTACTATAGAACATAGTTGAAACTTAATGGAACTTCTGCGAGCAAGTACAAATATCAATGGTGATCTGTGGAACAAATTTGAAATACCACACAACCTATACTGGCACATTTAAACATTTCTGGAGTCTTGTACAACCTATTTGAAACTCAATGGAACTTCTGCAAGCAAGTTCAAATGTCACTGGTGATCTGTGGAACAAATTTGAAATCCCACACAACCCATACTGGCACATTTAGTTATATCTGGAGTCTTGTTTAACCTATTTGAATCTCAATGGAACTTCTGCAAGCAACTACAAATATCACTGGTGATCTGTGGAACATACTTGAAATCCCACACAACCCATACTGGCACATTTAATTATATCTGGAGTACTATAGAACATAGTTGAAACTTAATGGAACTTCTGCGAGCAAGTACAAATATTAATGGTGATCTGTGGAACAAATTTGAAATCCCACACAACCTATACTGGCACATTTAAACATTTCTGGAGTCTTGTACAACCTATTTGAAACTCAACGGAACTTCTGCAAGCAAGTTCAGCTATCACCGGTGATCTGTGGAACATACTTGAAATCCCACACAACCTATACTGGCACATTTAAACATTTCTGGAGTCTTGTTTAACCTATTTGAATCTCAATGGAACTTCTGCAAGCAACTTCAAATATTACTGGTGATCTGTGGAACTTATTTGAAATACCACACAACCCATACTGGCACATTTAATTATATCTGGAGCACTATAGAACATAGTCGAAACTTAATGGAACTTCTGCAAGCAAGTTCAAATATCACTGGTGATCTGTGGAACATACTTGAAATCCCACACAACCCATACTGGCACATTTAATTATATCTGGAGTACTATAGAACATAGTTGAAACTTAATGGAACTTCTGCGAGCAAGTACAAATATCAATGGTGATCTGTGGAACAAATTTGAAATACCACACAACCTATACTGGCACATTTAATTATATCTGGAGTACTATAGAACATAGTTGAAACTTAATGGAACTTCTGCAAGCAAGTTCAAATATCACTGGTGATCTGTGGAACAAATTTGAAATCCCACACAACCCATACTGGCACATTTAATTATATCTGGAGTACTATAGAACATAGTTGAAACTTAATGGAACTTCTGCGAGCAAGTACAAATATCAATGGTGATCTGTGGAACAAATTTGAAATACCGCACAACTTATACTGACACATTTAATTACATCTGGAGTACTATAGAACATAGTTGAAACTTAATGGAACTTCTGCGAGCAAGTACAAATATCAATGGTGATCTGTGGAACAAATTTGAAATACCGCACAACTTATACTGACACATTTAAACATTTCTGGGGTCTGGTACAACCTATTTGAAACTCAACGGAACTTCTGCAAGCAAGTTCAGCTATCACCGGTGATCTGTGGAACATACTTGATATCCCACACAACCTATATGGTTGTGGCACATTTAAACATTTCTGGGCCCAATTTTTCGAAAAAAAAGTTCTCCGTTTAAGTTCTCCGTTTCGAGTCTATCAGTTTAGAAGTTCTCCGTTTAATACATGGAAAACATTTAAACGGAAAGCCTTGAACAGTGAACATTTAAACGGAGAACTTAAACGCAGAGTTTCTAAAAACGGAGAACTTAAACGGAGAACTTTTGTTTCGAAAAATTGGGCCCTGGAGTCTTGTTTAACCTATTTGAAACTCAATGAAACTTCTGCAAGCAAGTTCAAATATCACTGGTGATCTGTGGAATTTATTTGAAATACCATGCGGCTTCTATCGACACCTTTAATTATTTTTGGAGATCTATTGAACTTATTTAAAACTCAATCAAATTTGTGCAGGCAAGTTCAGGTATCACCGGTGATCTGTGGAACATACTTGATATTCCACACAACCCATACTGGCACATTTAATTATATCTGGAGTACTATAGAACATAGTTGAAACTTGATGGAACTTCTGCAAGCAAGTTCAAATATCACTGGTGATCTGTGGAACAAATTTGAAATCCCATACAACACATACTGGCACATCTGGAGTACTATAGAACATAGTTGAAACTGAGGTTGATCAGTAGTTCTTTTATTTTAGTCACATTTCTTTTCATCAGTCCATACCTTTTACAGATCACATCGTTAACACATATATTTTGTCTTCTAGTTATTACTAGCAGCCTTTTAAAAACTCCATTCATCTGTTCTTGACATCTTCCCCCGCCAAGAAAACCCAGCCACCACACCCAAGAAACCAAGTTGTGAACCGCCAACCAACCCAACAGGAACAGGAAATATGAAGAGTTCCACACTAACCATATCCCTTAATCTACACCGAAAGTCTACCCACAAGTCCTCACTAAATAGCTATTGTTCTCCCAATTCAATCGGAATAAGGTCCCGCATTCCCCGCCGTGTAATATTTCCATTTGGTAGCCGTAATTCTACAAAGCGAGTCAGGGCATCCTCAGCCGGTTGGACCTTAACCACCGTTGCCAATTTCCAGGACATCCTGGGGGTACTGTCTCTCAATATCACAATTTCTCCTAATTCTGGTTGTCTTGAAACTTCTCCTTTTCTTAGGGGAAGTATATTTTATGGGACTTTTTTAGTTCTCGTAAATATTGATTTCGCCAAAGTTTCCAAAATTGGTCTAGTTTTCTATGGCATCGATGCCAATCGATCAATAGTTTGGCTTTGGTGTCTCCACGAGGTTGATAATTTGGGTCGTTTTGGTCTTCTGAAGCTCGTAAACCCAATCGCGAACACGGAGCAATAAAATCTGCTGGAGTAAGAACACCTACATCTTTTAGACTTGTGTTGGCGAAATCAACGGTCGACAATTTAGAACACCCTCAACCTCAGTTAATAACGTTACCAGCTCATCTTCGCGAATACAAGAACGCCACAAAACTTTTCGGAGTGCTCTTTTAACTAGACCAATAAGTCGTTCGTAAAATCCTCCCGCCCAAAGAGAATGCTCAGGAATGTGTTTCCATTTGATCTCCTTTTCAGCAAAAAAATTTGTCAAAGATTCGCCGATTAGTTGACTGTCAGTTACCGCTTCAAACACCTTGGCTGCTTTTTTAAATTGAGTTGCATTATCGCTTAAAATGACCTCTGGGCAACCTCGTCTGGCAATGAACCGTTTGACAGCATTGACAGCTGATTCGGCAGAACAGTCTCTGATAAGTTCCAAATGAACGGCACGTGTGACGTAGCAGGTAAATAGTGCTACCCATCTTTTTTCGTAGGGCCCACCTCTATAAGACTTTATGTTTAGTGGACCCAAGTAGTCCAGACCAACTGATTGAAATGCAGGAGCTCTTTCTAAACGCCGAGGAGGAATCTGTGCCATTTTTGGTGTCTTGAAAGGTCCTCCTTCCGCTTTCCGACAAATAATGCAGTTGCGAATCACTTTGCGAACTTGGGTCAGACCATGAGTGATTCAGTAACGTTTTCTTACTTCTGACAATGTGCTTCGCGCGCCAAAATGGAAAACGTTCTGGTGTGCATCTTGTATTACCAATTGAGTGAAGTGGTTGGTCTTCGGCAGCAGTACTGGAAACTTAGCTTCACTGGAAATAGGAGCATTTGCAAGTCTACTGCCACATCGAAGTAACCCGTCTTCTAAAAATAGATCCAGCTGCTTGGTTAACTTTGTAGGTTGTCGCTTCGTAACTGCTTGAATGTGTTCCCGAAAATGTTCTGTCTGGACAGCAATAACTCACAATTTTCGCACAGTAGTCAATTCTTCAGTAGTGATTGTTTCAGTGGGTTGTCTTTGTTTAGATCGTGCCCCATCGATGAACCTTTTACAATAAGCAGAAACGCGAAGCATCGTTCCAAGTTTTGAATACTTCGTCATGTCGATGCCAAAAGGTCCGATCTTCTTTTCTGATTTGTTTTGTACAAAAACAGCCAAACTGTTCCTAAAGCTTTCTGTTTCTGATTGATAATCAACAGCAGCGATCAGCGTAGTGACTTCTCTGTTGTCTGGCGTCCATTTAGGCCATAAGTTTGGTGCCTGTTTGGACCTGTGAACCAAGTTGACCTAACCAAACTGTTGTAATTTGAGCCACGAGATGCAACGTCAGCTGGATTGGACTTATTGTGTGTGTATGTGTTTGCACATATTCAAACCGAATATTTGCGTGTTTTCTGATTTCATCAATCCGGCGTTGGACAAAGGGTTGTAGCATTTTGTCCGATTTTATCCAGTGCAGAACAATTTTTGAATCGGTCCACAATGTCATTGAAAGTCTAGGCAGCCTCAAATGCTCTTTCACAATTTTCAGAGCTCGAGTTCCTATCAAAACGCCCAGAAGCTCCAGTCGTGGTAAGGTGATAGTTGGCTTAACTGGAGCCACTCGCGCCTTGCCGAAAATGAGGCTGACCTTTACTCCGGCTTTTGCATGTTGAACCAGATAAATCACAGTGGCGTAAGCTAAGGGACTAGCATCACAAAAGCATGCTAATTGAGCGGGTTGCTCTTCAGACTCTACGACCCGTCTAGGAAAATGTAATTTCTTTCCCTTACCAATTGAAGCAATAATGTCCAGCCATTCCTTTTGATAGTCGTTATTCAGTTCGTCATCCCAGCCATGATTTTCTTTCCATAACCGTTGTATTATCAGTCTACCTGCCAGTGTCAAAGGACAGATTAAGCCCAGTGGATCGAATGTTTTGGCCACACAATGAAGAATCAGCCTCTTTGTTGTTGGTACAACAGGCACTTCAGGGTGGTACCTGACTTGAAACGTGTTATCGCCAATATTCCAAAGCACTCCGAGTACCTTCGTGCTGTCGCCTTTTGTTCGATCGGCGTCAGGCAGCTGGCGATTAAATTCATCACTGTTTGAAACCCATTCCCGCAGATTCATTGACCCTTTTTTAAAAAGTGCTTTTGCCTCGTTGTACAATTGTTTTGCATCTGTTGCATTTTTTGCGCCAGATATATTATCCATATAAATGTTGCCACGCACTTTGTCTGAAATATCCCCCGGATTGTGATCAAGCAGCAAGTTTATGGTTGCCCCCCGCAGAAATGGAGATGCTACAACTCCAAAGAGTGTTCTTGCAAACCGATACTCCTGGATGTTGTTCTTTAGTGTTAGGTTTGTTGGATCTCTTAGCCATAAAAAACGTGTGCTGTCTGGGTCTTTGTATTGAAGCCCAACCTGAAGAAACGCTTTTTTTTACATCCGAGGTGATAGCTATTGGGCTAACACGAAAGCGAAGCAACAAACCAACAAAGTCTTCGAGATAATTCACACCAGTATGGATCAAATCATTCAAACTGACTCCGTTAGGCTTAGTCCGCGAGCTTGCATCGTATACAATCCGTACCTTTGTTGTTTGCCGATCACTTCTGATGTGCGGGAAATGGGATATATAATGAATGACAGTTGCACCAGGTGACGGTTTTATTACAGGTCCGAGTAAACCTTTAACCAGCTGATCTTGGATGATAGCGTTGTAATCATTAAAATTGCCGAGTTTGGTAGAGTCAGCACATAGCGTCTCTATTGTCTTGTGAAGCCGATACTTTGCCGTACCGTAGTTGGATGCTATTTCAGGATTGTTTGACTTCCAGAGCCATCTCACATAGTAGCGCCCATTTTCATAAACAGTAGTTTCTTCGAACTTCGCCACGACATCTAGTTCTATAACCTCTTTTTCTTTGATACCAATCGACTCTAAATTCCAAACATCGGACAGGTCCTGTTTTGTCTGACAGCACATCGTATGGACAGTCGTCTCTGGTGCTGAACAGTGCTTTGTCGCATTGCCTGCCAAAATGCACCCCAATGGTGAACAGTAAACAGCCAGCTGAGAGTCCACTGGGACTATTTTACATACATTCGGTCCAAAAACGGCGTTCCAGTAGTCCATTCCCAGTAAAATATCCATTTTTATCTGCTCGGTGTTCTTTGGTGGGCTGTTCACTGGTCTAAGTATTTTGACCCGGGACAAGCATTCTTTTCCAAGTTGCACCGGATACAATGGGAGCGGAGGAGCCATGTTTCGAATTGCGTAGGCATTCACTTTCAGCTTAAATCCTCTCTGGCCATGCAGCTCAAATTCCACAACCTCCGCTTTGATTTTTTCGGAGTGACTCGAGTTGAACCTAGCTGTGTTTAGCATGACGTATCGCAGAGGTTTTGAGTTGGTCAGCCGATGTCTTATCAATACAGGTGTATCGCGCACCAGCATCGAAATACACATTTTGTTTCTGAATTTCTCGAGTTACTGTATTACTAACTGGAGCAGTGCACGTCGCCATTATAATTCCATCAATTTCGTTAGAACCGGCCAAATATGTCTGAAACTGTGGGGCGCCCTCTAATCCATCGACGGATGTCGTAACATCGGTAGCTTCAGTGTTTACTTCTGTCGGTGCCGTTAAATGCTGAGAAGTGTCGCAATTTTGACGTGACATACATAACGACGAATGATGACTTGCGGCTTTACAGTAATAGCAACTTTTTCCCCGTTTACAGTCTTTCGCCCAAGCCCAGGCATTTGAAGCAGCGTCTCTGCGTGATCACCACAGTTTTTCGTTGTGTCACATCTTGAACTTTGATGCATTCGTCACTGTAGTGTTTCGTCGAATCGCAGTAAACGCAAGCCGTAGACATTTTGGGCGATTGTAGAAAGGATGCTATGGCCATAAGTTTGCTTGAACTCACACTGTCAGGATTTGATTTATCGACCACGTTTCTTGGTGGTGCTAACTTTCGCATGTCTACAAGCAGCTTAATAAACTCTTCCATGGTCCATGGCATGTCCCCACATCCTCGCAGCAAACGCAGACGTCTAATCTCATCTTGCAGCATTGATGGTAACTTCTGGAATAATTGGTAGACCTGAACATCAAGCGCAGAATCGGACAGGCCCAGCTTTTTCAGTGAAGTTGCGCCAGCTCGAATTTTGTCAACATATGCTTCTAAGTCAGAGAAATTGTCTTTAACTTGAGGCAAAAACTGTAGAACTCGCAGACGTGCTTCTACTAAGTCTTGCTGCTTGCCATACTTATCTTTTAAAATCGCTATAGCTTCGCTATAACTACTACTTTGAAGTCCGAGGCCTTTTACCTTGTCTAAAGCCACCCCTGACAACACCTGGTAGAGGTAGTCCAGTTTTTGGCGGTCTTTGAGTCGTTCTTGTGAGTGAACGTTGATTTCAAACGACTCCCAGAAACTGGACCACTCTAATCTGTTGCCTGTAAATGTTGGTAACTTCAGTTTAGGCAACTTGCTTGTGATGCAGGTAGAGTCCGGATCAGGAGCTGGATTTGCCACTGGCCGGCGTTGCCTTAATTGATCACAGGTATCTCCAGCCCGTCGGGCAAACTGTTCCAGAATAAAGCGCATTTCCTCCCGGTGTTCTCTCCGCTCAGCGTCGATCCGTGCCATATCTTCTCTTCTTTGGCTTTCTTGTCTGTCTAGTATCATCGCCAGCAGCTTGACCATATAATTTGAGGATGGTGCCCCTCCTCCAGGACCCTGTTGTTCAAAATTAACACCCCCTACCACACCTTGCAGGTTGACACCGGAACCTTCGGCAGGAACTTGGCGACCAGGATCATGACCGCTCGGCACATTCTGTGATCCAAACCAAAAGTTTCCCACAGGATTCCCTAGTGAACCCTGAGGGCCAAACCCAGAACCGCCCGCAACACTTCGTGGGTCAGTCCAAGGGTCCCGGACAGCCCCCTGCGGGCCCAACCCAGGGCCGCTCGCAACAGTTCGTTGGTCAATCCCAGGGCCCCCGACAGCACCCTGTGGGCCCACCCCAGGACCGCCCGCAACACGTCGTGAGTCAGTCCAAGGGTTCCCGACAGCCCCCTGCGAGCCCAACCCAGGACCGCCCGCAGCAGCTCGTTGGTCAATCCCAGGGCCCCCGACAGCACCCTGTGGGCCCAACCCAGGACCGCCCGCAACACGTCGTGGGTCAGTCCAAGGGTTCCCGATAGCTCTCTGCGAGCCCAACCCAGGGCCGCTCGCAACAGTTCGTTGGTCAATCCCAGGGCCCCCGACAGCATCCTATGGGCCCAACCCAGGACCGCCCGCAACACGTCGTGAGTCAGTCCAAGGGTTCCCGACAGCCCCCTGCGAGCCCAACCCAGACCGCCCGCAGCAGCTCGTTGGTCAATCCCAGGGCCCCCGACAGCACCCTGTGGGCCCAACCCAGGACCGCCCGCAACACGTCGTGGGTCAGTCCAAGGGTTCCCAATAGCTCTCTGCGAGCCCAACCCAGGGCCGCTCGCAACAGTTCGTTGGTCAATCCCAGGGCCCCCGACAGCACCCTGTGGGCCCAACCCAGGACCGCCCGCAACACTGCGTGAATCAGTCCAAGGACCACCGACAGAACCCTGTGAGCCCAACCCAGGACCGCCCACGGCGTCTTGTGGGCCAATTCCAGAGCCCCCGCCCCCAATAGCACTTTGTGGACCCAACCCAGGATCGGTCCGAGCGCCTTGTGGACCAATCCCAGAGCCCCCGCTCCCGATAGCACTTTGTGGACCCAACCCAGGATCGGTCCGAGCGCCTTGTGGGCCAATCCCAGAGCCCCCGCCCCCGATAGCACTTTGTGGACCCAACCCAGGATCGGTCCGAGCGTCTTGTGGGCCAATCCCAGAGCCCCCGCCCCCGATAGCACTTTGTGGGCATGGCGACAAACCAGTGTCTTCAAGATCAGGGTTCCTGGAGTGAACAGTCATCGACAAAATACCGTCTGTGCCCCCTGTTGATAAGCAGCTAATTTCGCTCAACGCACCTGTTGCACCGCCCCTGGGAGTTGCACTTCCGAATTCTGTAGACCCGCTCTCCGCGCCACGTTCTCCGTGACCTGCCAGCCCCATATCACACCCAAAGCCATTCAATTGACCAACTGTAAAAACCTCTGCCCGCAACAGTTGCTCCGGCAAAGCCGTACCCCCGCAACTTTTACAGTCCCAGTCAATAGTTTTTTCCAACTCTCCAATCGCTCGAAATAGTAAATTCAGCAGAGATCCGGGAAATTGTTGATTAACACAGACTTTGCACCACCACCGAAGGCAGCTGTCGCAATTGATGACATCGCCGACATCTGATCCGCAGGAAAAACAAGGCGCAGTCGACGTGGAAAACATCTCGCGTTCTGCTACCATGAAACTGAGGTTGATCAATAGTTCTTTTAGTCACATTTCATTACAACCATATCAGTCCATACCTTTTACAGATCACATCTTTAACACATATAATTTGTCTTCTAGTTATTACTAGTAGCCTTTTAAAAACTCCATTCATCTGTTCTTGACAATAGTTGAAACTTAATGGAACTTCTGCAAGCAAGTTCAAATACCACTGGTGATCTGTGGAACAAATTTGAAATACCACACAACCCATACTGGCACATTTAATTATATCTGGAGTACTATAGAACATAGTTGAAACTTAATGGAACTTCTGCAAGCAAGTTCAAATATCACTGGTGATCTGTGGAACAAACTTGAAATCCCACACAACCCATACTGGCACATTTAATTATATCTGGAGTACTATAGAACATAGTTGAAACTTGATGGAATTTCTGCAAGCAAGTTCAAATATCAATGGTGATTTGTGGAACAAATTTGAAATCCCACACAACCCATACTGGCACATTTAAACATTTCTGCAGTCTTGTACAACCTATTTGAAAATCAATGGAACTTCTGCAAGCAAGTACAAATATTAATGGTGATCTGTGGAACAAATTTGAAATCCCACACAACCTATACTGGCACATTTTACTGGCACATTTAAACATTTCTGGAGTCTTGTACAACCTATTTGAAACTCAATGAAACTTCTGCAAGCAAGTTCAAATATCAATGGTGATCTGTGGAACTTATTTGAAATACCATGCAGTTTCTATGACACCTTTAATTATTTTTGGAGATCTATTGAACTTATTTAAAACTCAATCGAATATGTGCAGGCAAGTTCACTGGTGATCTGTGGAACATCCTTGAAATCCCACACAACCTATACGGGCACATTTAATTATATCTGGTGTATAATAGAACATAGTTGAAACTCAATGGAACTTCAGCAAGCAAGTTCAAATATCACTGGTGATCTGTGGAACATATTCGAAATCCCACACAACCCATACTGGCACATTTAATTATATCTGGTGTACTATAGAACATAGTTGAAACTTAATGGAATTCTGCAAGCAAGTTCAAATATCAATGGTGATCTGTGGAACAAATTTGAAATACCAACCAACCAATACTGGCACATTTAATTATATCTGGTGTATAATAGAACATAGTTGAAACTTAATGAGACTTCTGCAAGCAAGTACAAATATTAATGGTGATCTGTGGAACAAATTTGAAATCCCACACAACCTATACTGGCACATTTAAACATTTCTGGAGTCTTGTACAACCTATTTGAAGCTCAATGGAACTTCTGCAAGCAAGTTCAAATATCACTGGTGATCTGTGGAACATACTTGAAATACCACACAACCCGTACTGGCACATTTAATTATATCTGGAGTACTATAGAACATAGTTGAAACTTAATAAGCAAGCAAGTTATCATGTGATGTGGAATAACACAACATATGTATACGAAGAACATGTGAACTTAATGGAACTTCGAGGAAAATATGGTGATTGTGGAAAAATTTGAAATACCACACAACCTATACTGGCACATTTAAACATTTCTGGAGTCTTGTACAACCTATTTGAAACTCAATGAAACTTCTGCAAGCAAGTTCAAATATCAATGGTGATCTGTGGAACTTATTTGAAATACCATGCAGTTTCTATGACACCTTTAATTATTTTTGGAGATCTATTGAACTTATTTAAAACTCAATCGAATATGTGCAGGCAAGTTCAAATATCACTGGGTAAATCCCAACAACCATTGTTTAAATATACTGGATTGATAATTATGACAGAAGAATCAAATATCACTGGTGATCTGTGGAACATATTCGAAATCCCACACAACCCATACTGGCACATTTAATTATATCTGGTGTACTATAGAACATAGTTTAAACTTAATGGAACTTCTGCAAGCAAGTTCAAATATCACTGGTGACCTGTGGAACATACTTGAAATCCCACACAACCTATACTGGCACATTTAAACATTTCTAGGGTCTTATACAACCTATTTGAAACTCAATGGAACTTCAGCAAGCAAGTTCAAATATCGGTGGTGATTCGTGGAACTTATTTGAACACCCAAGCAACCTCGACATATTTAAATATTTCTGAAGATCTATAGAGCTTATTTGAAACTCAATGCAACTTCTGCAAGCAAGTTAAGATATCATTGATGACCTGTTGAACTTATTTGAAATCCCACACAACCTATACTTGCACATTTAAATATATCTGGAGTACTATAGAACATAGTTGAAACTTAATGGAACTTCTGCAAGCAAGTTCAAATATCAATGGTGATCTGTTGAACTTATTTGAAATCCCACACAACCTATACTTGCACATTTAAATATATCTGGAGTACTATAGAACATAGTTGAAACTTAATGGAACTTCAGCAAGCAAGTTCAAATATCACTGGTGATCTGTGGAACTTATTTGAAATACCATGCAGCTTTTATCGACACCTTTAATTATTTTTGGAGATCTATTAAACTAATTTAAAACTCAATCAAATTTGTGCAGGCAAGTTCCAATATCACTGGTGATCTGTGGAACGTACTTGAAATCCCACACAACCCATATTGGCACATTTAAATATATCTGGAGTACTATGGAACATAGTTGAATCTTGATGGAACTTCAGCAAGCAAGTTCAAATATCACTGGTGATCTGTGGAACATATTCGAAATCCCACACAACCATACTGGCACATTTAATTATATCTGGTGTACTATAGAACATAGTTTAAACTTAATGGAACTGCTGCAAGCAAGTTCAAATATCACTGGTGACCTGTGGAACAAATTTGAAATCCCTCACAACCCATACTGGCACATTTAATTATATCTGGAGTACTATAGAACATAGTTGAAGCTTAATGGAACTTCTGCAAGCTACTACAAATATCAATGGTGATATGTGGAACAAATTTGAAATCCCACACAACCTATACTGGCACATTTAAACATTGCACAACCTATTTGAAACTCAAGGAACTTCTGCAAGAAGTTCAGATCAAATACTGGTGATCTGTGGAACATACTTGAAATACCAACCAACCAATACTGGCACATTTAATTATATCTGGTGTACTATAGAACATAGTTTAAACTTAATGGAACTTCTGCAAGCAAGTTCAAATATCAATGGTGATCTGTGGAACAAATTTGAAATCCCTCACAACCCATACTGGCACATTTAATTATATCTGGAGTACTATAGAACATAGTTGAAGCTTAATGGAACTTCTGCAAGCTACTACAAATATCAATGGTGATATGTGGAACAAATTTGAAATCCCACACAACCTATACTGGCACATTTAAACATTTCTGGAGTCTTGCACAACCTATTTGAAACTCAACGGAACTTCTGCAAGCAAGTTCAGCCATCACCGGTGATCTGTGGAACATACTTGAAATACCAACCAACCAATACTGGCACTTTTAATTATATCTGGTGTATAATAGAACATAGTTGAAACTCAATGGAACTTCAGCAAGCAAGTTCAAATTTCACTGGTGATCTGTGGAACTTATTTGAAATACCATGCAGCTTTTATCGACACCTTTAATTATTTTTGGAGGTCTATTAAACTAATTTAAAACTCAATCGAATTTGTGCAGGCAAGTTCAAATATCACTGGTGTCAAATCCCACACAACCCATATTGGCACATTTAAATATATCTGGAGTACTATGGAACATATTGAATCTTGATGGAACTTCAGCAAGCAAGTTCAAATATCACTGGTGATCTGTGGAACATATTCGAAATCCCACACAACCCATACTGGCACATTTAATTATATCTGGTGTACTATAGAACATAGTTTAAACTTAATGGAACTTCTGCAAGCAAGTTCAAATATCACTGGTGACCTGTGGAACATACTTGAAATCCCACACAACCTATACTGGCACATTTAAACATTTCTAGGGTCTTATACAACCTATTTGAAACTCAATGGAACTTCAGCAAGCAAGTTCAAATATCGGTGGTGATTCGTGGAACTTATTTGAACACTCAAGCAACCTCGACATATTTAAATATTTCTGAAGATCTATAGAGCTTATTTGAAACTCAATGCAACTTCTGCAAGCAAGTTAAGATATCATTGATGACCTGTTGAACTTATTTGAAATCCCACACAACCTATACTTGCACATTTAAATATATCTGGAGTACTATAGAACATAGTTGAAACTTAATGGAACTTCTGCAAGCAAGTTCAAATATCAATGGTGATCTGTTGAACTTATTTGAAATCCCACACAACCTATACTTGCACATTTAAATATATCTGGAGTATATAGAACATAGTTGAAACTTAATGGAACTTCAGCAAGCAAGTTCAAATATCACTGGTGATCTGTGGAACTTATTTGAAATACCATGCAGCTTTTATCGACACCTTTAATTATTTTTGGAGATCTATTAAACTAATTTAAAACTCAATCGAATTTGTGCAGGCAAGTTCCAATATCACTGGTGATCTGTGGAACGTACTTGAAATCCCACACAACCCATATTGGCACATTTAAATATATCTGGAGTACTATGGAACATAGTTGAATCTTGATGGAACTTCAGCAAGCAAGTTCAAATATCACTGGTGATCTGTGGAACATATTCGAAATCCCACACAACCATACTGGCACATTTAATTATATCTGGTGTACTATAGAACATAGTTTAAACTTAATGGAACTGCTGCAAGCAAGTTCAAATATCACTGGTGACCTGTGGAACGTACTTGAAATCCCACACAACCCATACTGGCACATTTAATTATATCTGGAGTACTATAGAACATAGTTGAAACTTAATGGAATTCTGCAAGCAAGTTCAAATATCAATGGTGATCTGTGGAACAAATTTGAAATCCCTCACAACCCATACTGGCACATTTAATTATATCTGGAGTACTATAGAACATAGTTGAAGCTTAATGGAACTTCTGCAAGCTACTACAAATATCAATGGTGATATGTGGAACAAATTTGAAATCCCACACAACCTATACTGGCACATTTAAACATTTCTGGAGTCTTGCACAACCTATTTGAAACTCAACGGAACTTCTGCAAGCAAGTTCAGCCATCACCGGTGATCTGTGGAACATACTTGAAATACCAACCAACCAATACTGGCACATTTAATTATATCTGGTGTATAATAGAACATAGTTGAAACTTAATGAGACTTCTGCAAGAAGAACAAAAATAATGGTGGTGGGGGGAAGAAATTGGAAATCATCCACCATCTGGCATTTTTGGGGATTAAAAATTTGGGGTGTAAACCATTTGAAACTAAGAAATTATGCAAGCAAGTTAAAATATCAATGGTGATCTGTGGAACTTATTTGAAATACCATGCAGTTTCTATGACACCTTTAATTATTTTTGGAGATTTATTGAACTTATTTAAAACTCAATCGAATTTGTGCAGGCAAGTTCAAATATCACTGGTGATCTGTGGAACGTACTTGAAATCCCACACAACCCATATTGGCACATTTAAATATATCATATTTCGCAAGTAGGCCTTTGCTGCCATCCTTATCAGAAAGACGTTGGATTCACACGCTTTTACTCACGTATAAAGCTGTAATAATTGGCCAGCCTAACTATATAGCTGACATGTTCTACCGTAGCTCTACAGCTTATTGTCAAAGGGATTCTACAAGAATTGTAATGGTAAACACAGTACTACCTTCATGAGCAGGTCATTTCAAGTCTGTGAGAATGGAATAACTCATGTTGCATTAGGACTGGTAAGGGAGTAGTGTAGTTGAACAGAAGTCTAACCGTTAACAAAGAACCGTTAAATTTAAATTATTTAATTAACCTACTTTATCCGCTAAGTATACAAACGAGTGATAGCTCTGTAGAGGTGTGACGTAAAACAATAAAATAATAAATAAAAATAGCTACTGTTTCAAGCTAGTTCTAGCTTTTGATCACCCTTATACAACAGTTTTAACTAGTTAGCTTTGGTTTTAACTAGTTGTAGGATCAGTTTAACAACTGTTAATAGTTCAGCTTTGATCGTTGTACAAGTGAGTAGTTTTGTTAAATGGTTATAGTCTAGCTTTTGTAAGTCTCTCACTGTTTCAAGCTAGTTTAGCTTATGATCAGTTATAACAACGTTTTTAAGCTATTAGCTTATTTAAACATTTTACTAGTCTAGCTCTTGGTTAAGTATAAACTGTTTTAACTATTCTAACAATGATGTTGTGACCCAGTGAAGTTTTGCTGATAAGTTATAAACTGTAAGTGTCTAGCTTGATGTGTACAATATATTACAGTCCGGGCAGGGCGGAAGTAAGAGGGGACGGGGGCGGAAACAGGGCCGTAGCGCAGCATGTATGAAATGCTGATTGTATTTGTGTTTAGTCGGCTATACCACCTCAGACGCACACAATGTCCACTGAGCTCGGTGCGCGGCGCGGCGTGGTGTGGTCCTATACAACCTATTTGAAATCTATAAGCTTATTTAAACTCATGATCTGAAGCAAGTTAGACCTGTTGGATTTGAAATCCCACACAACCTATCTTGCACTTTAAATAATCTGACAGGAGGGGAGGGAAATTGGAATTACGAAGAAAAAAAAAAAAAGATTGTATACTTAAAAGTCTAGGGGAGAAGGGAGAGAAAATCCACCCAAAATTAAAACACATTGTGGCAGAAAAATTAAAATTCCAGTTCTAGTTCAAGGGGGAATATTCATTGTAGGTGTTGTATGCAATTAAAGCTGGCTACTAGGTTGTTTAACCAGCCGGGGGGGGGAATCCTTGGGACTTACTATAGAACATAGCTGAAACTTAATGGACTTCTGCAAGCAAGTTCTAATATCAATGGTGATGCGGACTTATTTGAAATACATAGCTTTAACGACACTTAATATTTTTGGAGATCTATAAATTATTAAAACTCAATCAAATTGTGCAGCAAGTTTAAATATACTGGTGATGTGGAACAAATTGAAATCCCACAACCCTAGGGACATCTAATTATATGGAGTCTTGAACTAGTGAAACTTATGGAACTCTGAAAAGTTCAAATATCCTGGTAATTGTGGAACATACTTGAAATCTCACACAACCCATACTGGCACATTTAATTATATCTGGAATACTATAGCACATAGTTGAAACTTAATGAACTTCTGCAAGAAGTTCAAATATATGGTGATGTGAACAATTGGTCCCCAACCCATGGCTAATTTGGAGAACTTGAACATAAATTGGAACTCTGCAAGCAACTACAAATATCAATGGTGATCTGTGGAACAAATTTGAAATCCCACACAACCTATACTGGCACATTTAAACATTTCTGGCTTCTTGTACAACCTATTTGAAACTCAATGGAACTTTTGCAAGCAAGTACAAATATTAATGGTGATCTGTGGAACAAATTTGAAATCCCACGCAACCTACCACATTACTGGCACATTTAAATATTTCTGGAGTCTTGTAGAACATATTGAAACTTAATAACTTCTGCAAGCAAGTTCAAATATCCTGGTGATCTGTGGAACATGAAATACATGCAGTCTCTATGGACACATTTAATTATTTGGAGAATTATAGAACATATTTAAAACTCAATAAATATCTGCAAGCAAGTTCAATATCAATGGTATCTGTGGAACAAATTTGAAATCCCACACAACCTAAACTGGCACATTTAAACATTTCTGGAGTCTTGTACAACCTATTTGAAACTCAATGGAACTTCTGCAGCAAGTTCAAATACACTGGTGATCTGTGACATATTTGAAATACATCAGTTTCTATGAACCTTTAATTATTTTTGGGATCTATGAACTTGTTTAAAACTCAATCGAATTTGTGCAGGAATTCAAATATCACTGTGATCTTGGAACAAATTGAAATCCCACACAACCTATACTGCATTTAAGGACATATAACATGGAGTCCTATGAACCTAGTTGAAACTCAATGAATTCTAAGAAGTTCAAATATCACTGGTGTTGTGGAACATATTTGAAATCCCACACAACCTTTTCACATTTAAATATTGGAGTATAAACTAATTTAAAACTCATCGAACTTGACAAGAAGTTCAAATATCACTGGTGATTGTGGAACATATTTGAAATCCCACACAGCCTATCTGGCACATTTAATATATCTGGTGTATATAAACTAGTTTAAACTTAATATTCTGCAAGCAAGTTCAAATATCACTGTGATCTGTAACAAATTTGAAATCCACACAACCCATATGGCACATCTAATTATATCTGGAGTCTATAACTAGTTGAAACTTAATGAACTTCTGCAAGCAAGTTCAAATATCACTGGTAATCTGTGGAACATACTTGAAATCTCACACAACCTATACTGGCACATTTAATTATATTGGAATATATAGAACATAGTGAAAATTAATGAACTTCTGCAAGCAAGTTCAAATATCACTGTGATCTGTGGAACATTGAAATCCCACACAACCCATACTGGCACATTTAAAATTTGGAGTATATGAACATAGTTGAAACTTAATGGAACTTCTGCAACAACTACAAATATCAATGTGATCTGTGGAACAAATTTGAAATCCCACACAACTATACTGGCACATTTAAACATTTCTGGTCTTGACAACCTATTTGAAGCTCAAGAACTTCTGCAAGCAAGTACAAATATTAATGGATCTGTGGAACAAATTTGAAATCCCACACAACCTATACTGGACATTTTACGCACATTTAAACATTTCTGGAGTCTTGTACAACCTATTTGAAACTCAATGGAACTTCTGCAAGCAAGTTCAAATATCACTGGTGATCTGTGGAACTTATTTGAAATACCATGCAGTTCTATCGACACCTTTAATTATTTTGGAGATTATAGAACTTATTTAAAACTCAATGAATTTGTGCAGGCAAGTTCAAATATCACTGGTGATCTGTGGAACAATTTGAAATCCCACACAACCCATATGGCACATTTAAATATAGAACAATCGAACTCAGAGTCAATACACAACAAAACCCCAACCAATACAGAATTCTTAATGAACTTCTGCAAGCAAGTTCAAATATCACTGGTGACCTGTGGAACATACTGAAATCCCACACAACCCATATGGCACATCTAAATATATCTGAGTACTATAGAACATAGTTGAAACTTAATGGAACTTCTGCAAGCAAGTTCAAATATCAATGGTGATCTGTGGAACTATTTGAAATCCCACACAGCCTATACTGGCACATTTAAATATTTCTGGAGTCTGTACAACCTATTTGAAACTCAATGGAACTTCTGCAAGCAAGTTAAATATCACTGTGTCTTGCTTGTACATCAATATTAATGTGCCAGCTACTAAGAACATAGTTAAAACTTAAAAAAATAAATGTGCCAGTATAGTTGTTGGGATTTCAAATAAGTCACAGATCACCATATATTAACTTGCTTGCAAAGCTTCATTAAGTTTCAACTAAGTTCTCCATAGACTCCAGAAATAATTAAATGTCAGTCAGGTTGTGTGGTTTAAAATTCACGACATCACCGCTGATTGAACTTCTTGCAGAAGTTCCATTGAGTTTCAATAGTTGTATAAGACCTAGAAATGTTTAAATGTGCATATAGTTTGTGGGATTTCAATATGTTCCACAGGTCACCATGATATTTGAACTTGCTTGCAAAGTTCATTAAGTTTAAACTATGTTCTATATACTCCCAGTAATTAAATGTGCGTATGTTGGGAATCTGATTTCAAATAGGTTCCACAGATCACCAGTGATATTTGAACTTGCTTGCGAATTCCATTAAGACAACTATGTTCTATAGTACTCCAGATATATTAAATGTGCCAATATGGGTTGTGTGGGATTTAGTACGTCCCCACCAGTGATATTTGAACTTGCCTGCACAAATTCGATGAGTTTTAAATTAGATTAATAGACCTCCAAAAATAATTAAAGTGTCGTAGAAAGCTGCATGGTATTTCAAATAAGTTCCACAGATCACCATGAAATTTGAACTTGCTTGCAGAAGTTCCATTGAGTTTAAATAGGTTGTACAAGACTGCAGAAATGTTAATTTAAATTCCAGTATAGTTGTGTGGTATTTCAAATTTGTTCCACAATCACCTGATATTTGACTTGCTGCAGAATTCCATTATTTACTATGTTTATATACTCAATATAAATTCCATATTGATTACCCAATCACTATACTCTTCAAATTCTTTTTACTTTTATCTCTAATTAAATCCTTTACATAATTAAATGTGCCATATGTTGTGTGGATTTAAATATGTTCCACAGATCACCATGATATTGAACTTGCTAAGTTATTAAATAACTATGTTCTATAATCCAAAATAATTAAATATGCCGTATGTTGTTGGGTATTTCAAATAAGTTCCCAATCACCATGATATTTGAACTTGCTTGCAGAAGTTCCATTAAGATTCAACTACTTGTATAGTACTCCAGATATATTTAAATGTGCCAGCATGGGTTGTGTGGGATTTCAAGTATGTTCCACAGATCACCAGTGATATTTGAACTTGCCTGAACAAATTTGATTGAGTTTTAAATAAGTTCAATAGATCTCTAAAAATAATTAAAGGTGTCGATAGAAGCTGCATGGTATTTCAAATCAGTTCCACAGATCACCAGTGATATTTCAACTTGCTTGCAGAAGTTCAATAGAGTTTCAATAGGTTGTATAAGACTCTAGAAATGTTTAATGTAAATAATTACACAATCACCATATATTAACTCTTCAAATTCATTAATTTCAACTATGTTCTATATACTCCAATATATTTAAATGTGCAAGTATAGGTTGTGTGGGATTTCAAATATGTTCAACAGGTCCCAATGATATCTGAACTTGCTTGCAGAAGTTCCATTAGTTTCAAATAAGCTCTATAGATCTCAGAAATATTTAAATATGTCAGGTTGCTTGGGTGTCAAATAAGTTCCACGAATCACCACCGATCTTTGAACTTGCTTGCTGAAGTTCCATTGAGTTTCAAATAGGTTGTATAAGACTCTAGAAATGTTTAAATGTGCCAGTATAGGTTTTGGGATTTCAAG
Organism: Trissonchulus sp. WLG1_4; assembly: GCA_030248245.1. Lineage (NCBI taxonomy): Eukaryota > Metazoa > Nematoda > Enoplea > Enoplida > Ironidae > Trissonchulus > Trissonchulus sp. WLG1_4. Next base: position 32,996 of record JASANF010015702.1, on the reverse strand, counting down.
TTTGTTCCACAGATCACCATTGATATTTGAACTTGCTTGCAGAAGTTCCATTAAGTTTCAACTATGTTCTATAGCACTCCAGATATAATTAAATGTGCCAGTATGGGTTGTGTGGGATTTCAAATTTGTTCCACAAATCACCAGTGATATTTGAACTTGCCTGCACAAATTCGATTGAGTTTTAAATAAGTTCAATAGATCTCAAAAAATAATTAAAGTTGTCGATAGAAGCTGCATGGTATTTCAAATAAGTTCCACAGATCACCAGTGATATTTGAACTTGCTTGCAGAAGTTCCATTGAGTTTCAAATAGGTTGTACAAGACTCCAGAAATGTTTAAATGTGCCAGTAAAATGTGCCAGTATAGGTTGTGTGGGATTTCAAATTTGTTCCACAGATCACCATTAATATTTGTACTTGCTTGCAGAAGTTCCATTGAGTTTCAAATAGGTTGTCCAAGACTCCAGAAATGTTTAAATGTGCCAGTTTAAGTTGTGTGGGATATCAAATTTGTTCCACAGATCATCATTGATATTTGTAGTTGCTTGCAGAAGTTCCATCAAGATTCAACTATGTTCCATAGTACTCCAGATATATTTAAATGTGCCAATATAGGTTGTGTGGGATTTCAAATTTGTTTCACAGATCACCATTGATATTTGAACTTGCTTGCAGAAGTTCCATTAAGTTTCAACTATGTTCTATAGTACTCCAGATATAATTAAATGTGCCAGTATGGGTTGTGTGGGATTTCAAGTATGTTCCACAGATCACCAGTGATATTTGAACTTGCTTGCAGAAGTTCCATTAAGTTTCAACTATGTTCTATAGTACTCCAGATATAATTAAATGTGCCAGTATGGGTTGTGTGGGATTTCAAATTTGTTCCACAGATCACCAGTGATATTTGAACTTGCCTGCACAAATTCGATTGAGTTTTAAATAAGTTCAATAGATCTCCAAAAATAATTAAAGGTGTCGATAGAAGCTGCATGGTATTTCAAATAAGTTCCACAGATCACCAGTGATATTTGAACTTGCTTGCAGAAGTTCCATTGAGATTCAAATAGGTTAAACAAGACTCCAGAAATGTTTAAATGTGCCAGTATAGGTTGTGTGGGATTTCAAGTATGTTCCACAGATCACCGGTGATAGCTGAACTTGCTAGTTTCAAATAAGCTCTATAGATCTCCAGAAATATTTAAATATGTCGAGGTTGCTTGGGTGTTCAAATAAGTTCCACGAATCACCACCGATCTTTGAACTTGCTTGCTGAAGTTCCATTGAGTTTCAAATAGGTTGTATAAGACTCTAGAAATGTTTAAATGTGCCAGTATAGGTTGTGTGGGATTTTAAATTTGTTACACAGATCACCATTGATATTTGAACTTGCTTGCAGAAGTTTCATTAAGTTTCAACTATGTTCTATAGTACTCCAGATATATTTAAATGTGCAAGTATAGGTTGTGTGGGATTTCAAATATGTTCAACAGGTCACCAATGATATCTTAACTTGCTTGCAGAAGTTCCATTGAGTTTCAAATAAGCTCTATAGATCTCCAGAAATATTTAAATATGTCGAGGTTGCTTGGGTGTTCAAATAAGTTCCACGAATCACCACCGATATTTGAACTTGCTTGCTGAAGTTCCATTGAGTTTCAAATAGGTTGTATAAGACTCTAGAAATGTTTAAATGTGCCAGTATAGGTTGTGTGGGATTTCAAGTTTGTTCCACAGATCACCATTGATATTTGTAGTTGCTTGCAGAAGATCCATTAAGTTTCAACTATGTTCCATAGTACTCCAGATATATTTAAATGTGCCAATATGGGTTGTGTGGGATTTCAAGTACGTTCCACAGATCACCAGTGATATTTGAACTTGCCTGCACAAATTCGATTGAGTTTTAAACAAGTTCAATAGATCTCCAAAAATAATTAAAGGTGTCGATAGAAACTGCATGGTATTTCAAATAAGTTCCACAGATCACCAGTGATATTTGAACTTGCTTGCAGAAGTTCCATTGAGTTTCAAATAGGTTGTGCAAGACTCCAGAAATGTTTAAATGTGCCAGTAAAATGTGCCAGTATAGGTTGTGTGGGATTTCAAATTTGTTCCACAGACTACCATTAATATTTGTACTTGCTTGCAGAAGTTCCATTGAGTTTCAAATAGGTTGTGCAAGACTCCAGAAATGTTTAAATGTGCCAGTTTAAGTTGTGTGGGATTTCAAATTTGTTCCACAGATCATCATTGATATTTGTAGTTGCTTGCAGAAGTTCCATTAAGCTTCAGCTATGTTCTATAGTACTCCAAATATAACTAAAAGTGCCAGTATAGGTTGTGTGGGATTTCAAATTTGTTTCACAGATCACCATTGATATTTGAACTTGCTTGCAGAAGTTCCATTGAGTTTCAACTATGTTCTATAGTACTCCAGATATAATTAAATGTGCCAGTATGGGTTGTGTGGGATTTCAAATTTGTTCCACAGATCACCAGTGATATTTGAACTTGCCTGCACAAATTTGATTGAGTTTTAAATAAGTTCTATAGATCTCCCAAAATAGTCAAAGGTGTCGATAGAAGCTGCATGATATTTCAAATAAGTTCCGCAGATCACCAGTGATATTTGAACTTGCTTGCAGAAGTTCCATTGAGTCTCAAATAGGTTGTACGAGACTCCAGAAATGTTTAAATGTGCCAGTAAAATGTGCCAGTATAGGTTGTGTGGGATTTCAAATTTGTTCCACAGATCACCATTGATATTTGTACTTGCCTGCACAAATTTGATTGAGTTTTAAATAAGTTCTATAGATCTCCCAAAATACCAAAGTGTCGATAGGGATAAAAAAGGTGATATTTGTAGTTGCTTGCAGAAGTTCCATTAAGCTTCAACTATGTTCTATAGTACTTCAACTATAATTAAATGTGCCAGTATGGGTTGCGTCGGATTTAAAATTTGTTCCACAGATCACCATTGATATTTGAACTTGCTTGCAGAATTCCATTAAGTTTCAACTATGTTCTATAGTACACCAGATATAATTAAATGTGCCAGTATGGGTTGTGTGGGATTTCGAATATGTTCCACAGATCACCAGTGATATTTGAACTTGCATGCACAAATTTGATTGAGTTTTATGTTAGTTCAATAGATCTCCAAAAATAATTAAAGGTGTCGATAAAAGCTGCATGGTATTTCAAATAAGGTCCAAAGATCACCTGTGATATTTGAACTTGCTTGCAGAAGTTCCGTTGAGTTTCAAATAGGTTGCACAAGACTCAAGAAATGTTTAAATGTGCCAGTAAAATGTGCCAGTATAGGTTGTGTGGGATTTCGAATATGTTCCACAGATCACCATTGATATTTGAACTTGCTTGCAGAATTCCATTAAGTTTCAACTATGTTCTATAGTACACCAGATATAATTAAATGTGCCAGTATGGGTTGTGTGGGATTTCGAATATGTTCCACAGATCACCAGTGATATTTGAACTTGCATGCACAAATTCGATTGAGTTTTAAATTAGTTCAATAGATCTCCAAAAATAATTATAGGTGGCGATAAAAGCTGCATGGTATTTCAAATAAGTTCCACAGATCACCAGTGATATTTGAACTTGCTTGCAGAAGTTCCGTTGAGTTTCAAATAGGTTGTACAAGACTCAAGAAATGTCTAAATGTGCCAGTATAGGTTGTGTGGGATTTTAAATTTGTTCCACAAATCACCATTGATATTTGAACTTGCGTGCACAAATTCGATTGAGTTTTAAACAAGTTCAATAAATCTCCAAAAATAATTAAAGGTGTCGATAGAAACTGCGTGGTATTTCAAATAAGTTCCGCAGATCACCAGTGATATTTGAACTTGCTTGCAGAAGTTCCATTGAGTTTCAAATAAGTTGTACAAGACTCCAGAAATGTTTAAATGTGCCAGTAAAATGTGCCAGTATAGGTTGTGTGGGATTTCAAATTTGTTCCACAGACTACCATTAATATTTGTACTTGCTTGCAAAAGTTCCATTGAGTTTCAAATAGGTTGTACAAGAAGCCAGAAATGTTTAAATGTGCCAGTATAGGTTGTGTGGGATTTCAAATTTGTTCCACAGATCACCATTGATATTTGTAGTTGCTTGCAGAAGTTCCATTAAGCTTCAACTATGTTCTATAGTACTCCAAATATAATTAAATGTGCCAGTATGGGTTGTGTGGGATTTCAAATTTGTTCCACAGATCACCATTGATATTTGAACTTGCTTGCAGAAGTTCCATTAAGTTTCAACTATGTTCTATAGTACTCCAGATATAATTAAATGTGCCAGTATGGGTTGTGAGAGATTTCAAGTATGTTCCACAGATTACCAGTGATATTTGAACTTGCTTGCAGAAGTTCCATTAAGTTTCAACTATGTTCTATAGTACTTCAACTATAATTAAATGTGCCAGTATGGGTTGCGTCGATTTAAAATTTGTTCCACAGATCACCATTGATATTTGAACTTGCTTGCAGAATTCCATTAAGTTTCAACTATGTTCTATAGTACACCAGATATAATTAAATGTGCCAGTATGGGTTGTGTGGGATTTCGAATATGTTCCACAGACCACCAGTGATATTTGAACTTGCATGCACAAATTCGATTGAGTTTTAAATTAGTTCAATAGATCTCCAAAAATAATTAAAGGTGTCGATAAAAGCTGCATGGTATTTCAAATAAGGTCCACAGATCACCTGTGATATTTGAACTTGCTTGCAGAAGTTCCGTTGAGTTTCAAATAGGTTGCACAAGACTCAAGAAATGTTTAAATGTGCCAGTAAAATGTGCCAGTATAGGTTGTGTGGGATTTCGAATATGTTCCACAGATCACCAGTGATATTTGAACTTGCATGCACAAATTCGATTGAGTTTTAAATTAGTTCAATAGATCTCCAAAAATAATTATAGGTGGCGATAAAAGCTGCATGGTATTTCAAATAAGTTCCACAGATCACCAGTGATATTTGAACTTGCTTGCAGAAGTTCCGTTGAGTTTCAAATAGGTTGTACAAGACTCAAGAAATGTCTAAGTGTGCCAGTATAGGTTGTGTGGGATTTTAAAATTGTTCCACAAATCACCATTGATATTTGAACTTGCCTGCACAAATTCGATTGAGTTTTAAACAAGTTCAATAAATCTCCAAAAATAATTAAAGGTGTCGATAGAAACTGCATGGTATTTCAAATAAGTTCCGCAGATCACCAGTGATATTTGAACTTGCTTGCAGAAGTTCCATTGAGTTTCAAATAAGTTGTACAAGACTCCAGAAATGTTTAAATGTGCCAGTAAAATGTGCCAGTATAGGTTGTGTGGGATTTCAAATTTGTTCCACAGACTACCATTAATATTTGTACTTGCTTGCAAAAGTTCCATTGAGTTTCAAATAGGTTGTACAAGAAGCCAGAAATGTTTAAATGTGCCAGTATAGGTTGTGTGGGATTTCAAATTTGTTCCACAGATCACCATTGATATTTGTAGTTGCTTGCAGAAGTTCCATTAAGCTTCAACTATGTTCTATAGTACTCCAAATATAATTGAATGTGCCAGTATGGGTTGTGTGGGATTTCAAATTTGTTCCACAGATCACCACTGATATTTGAACTTGCTTGCAGAAGTTCCATTAAGTTTCAACTATGTTCTATAGTACTCCAGATATAATTAAATGTGCCAGTATGGGTTGTGTGAGATTTCAAGTATGTTCCACAGATTACCAGTGATATTTGAACTTGCTTGCAGAAGTTCCATTAAGTTTCAACTATGTTCAATAGTACTCCAGATATAATTAGATGTGCCCGTATGGGTTGTGTGGGATTTCAAATTTGTTCCACAGATCACCAGTGATATTTGAACTTGCCTGCACAAATTTGATTGAGTTTTTAATAATTTCTATAGATCTCCAAAAATAATTAACGGTGTCGTTAGAAGCTGCATGGTATTTCAAATAAGTTCCGCAGATCACCATTGATATTAGAACTTGCTTGCAGAAGTTCCATTAAGTTTCAGCAATGTTCTATAGTAGAGTTCGGTCCTTAAGGAAATTTGGCGGGCCGGGCCCAGGCCGGGCCCACCTCTGTGCTCGCGGGCCGGGCCCGCAGCCCGCGCCCCACCGCCGGCCCGGGCCGCGGGCCGAGCTGGGTCGGTGGTGGGCCGGGCCGCGAGCTTGGCCAAGTTTAAACAAAACCAAATTAGTTCAAAAAAGCCAAAAGCTTCAAAAAATTTGACTATAAGCTAATTCAAACACATAAACACCTCATATGACAATGTGGCAGAGTATATTTACCCCCCTTGTTGCAAAACTGAGAAAACTGGGGAAAATTTTAATTTTTCTTCAAGTGCCAACAACAAATGCCGATGTTTTTTAATTTTGGGTGGAATTTTTGCTCACGACGGAACCTTCTCCCCTGTTTTACCCTTGGTGGGACCCCCGTCTCTCCCCTGGCACCAAATTACATAGGCAGGCTCATAGAAAAGCCATTTTGTTGGACAGTGTTAGACTTTTTATACAATTTTTGGCCTTTTTGAGTGTTTTTTTTTGTTTTTTTGTGCAATTTCGTTTTTTTGTGCAATTTCGTAAAATTTCCAATTTTATTACTGGTCGGCCCGCGGCCCGCCACCGGCCTGGCTCACCACCGGCTCGCCAGGCCGGTGGCGGGCCGCGGGCCAAAAGCTTTGACGGGCCGGGCCGGGCCGACCCCTCAAAAAACCGGGCCGGGGTGGAACCCTATTCTATAGTACATCAGATATATTTAAATGTGCAAGTATAGGTTGTGTGGGATTTCAAATCAGTTCCACAGGTCATCAGTGATATCTTAACTTGCTTGCAGAAATTCCATTGAGTTTGAAATAAGCTCTATAGATTTCAAATAGGTTGTATAGGATTCCAGATTCCGATTCCTATCGGCCCGGGGCCCGCGGGCCGGCCCGGAGCAGGCCCGAAGCCCGCGGGCTGGCCCGGCACAGACTTCAACAAGTGAGAAATGCATTGTGTGTGCGTCTGAGTGTGGTATAAGTGCCTGCGCACTTGTAAACATCAATATATATGCAATGCAGTCATTGTTCATACATTGCTGCGCTCAAGACGGCCCTGGGCTTGCGGATTTCTAGGCCCGGCGGGCCGCGCACGGCCCGGGGCCCGGAATTTTACGGGCCGGGCTCCGAGCAGGGCCCATTTCTAAAAAATCTCTCTGGCCGGGGCCCGCTGCAGGCCCGGGCAGAACTGTATATGCATGCTATTTGCTACAACTGATCAAAAGCTAGAACTAACTTAAAACAGTTCTTATAACTTATCAAAAGCTATAATTAACTTCAAACTGTGGTCACAACTATTCAATTGTTAGAATTAGCTTAAAACAGTTGTTATACTTAACCAAGAGCTAGAACTAGCTTAAAATCGTTGTTATAACTGATCAAAAGCTAGAACTAGCTTAAAAACGTTGTTATAACTGATCAAAAGCTATAACTAGCTTGAAACAGTTGTTATGTATGACTTATCAAAAGCTAGAACTAGCTTAAACCAGTTTTTATAACTAATAAAAAACTAGAACTGGCTTAAAACTGTTGTTACAACTGATCAATAGCTGAAACTAGCTTAAAACAGTTGTTATAACTGATCCTAAACTAGAACTAGATTAAAACTCAATAGCTAAAACTAGTTTAAAACTGTTGTTATAAGTGATCAAAAACTAGAACTAGCTTGAAACAGTAAGCTTGAAACAGTAGCTATAACTGATCAAAAGCTATAACTAGCTTGAAACAGTTGTTATGTATGACTTATCAAAAGCTAGAACTAGCTTAAACCAGTTGTTATAACTAATCAAAAACTAGAACTGGCTTAAAACTGTTGTTACAACTGATCAATAGCTGAAACTAGCTTAAAACAGTTGTTATAACTGATCCTAGACTAGAACTAGATTAAAACTCAATAGCTAAAACTAGTTTAAAACTGTTGTTATAAGTGATCAAAAGCTAGAACTAGCTTGAAACAGTAAGCTTGAAACAGTAGCTATAAGTGATCAAAAGCTAGAACTAGCTTGAAACAGTAGCTATTTTTATTTATTTATTTTATTGTTTTACGTCACACCTGCTACATGAGCTATGCAGCTCGTTTGTATAGCTTAGACGGATAAAGTAGGTTAATTAATATAATTTAAATTGTTAACGGTTCTTTTGTTAACGGTTATGACTTCTGTTCTGATACTGCATAACTGATGCTCTGAACTCTTTGTATGATCCAGTCCTATATGCAACATTGAGCTTATTCCATTCTCTGGTAGCATGTACTTGAAATGACCTGCTCATGAAGGTAGTACTGTGTTTGACCATTACAATTCTTGTAGAATCCCTTTGACAATAAGCTGTAGAGCTACGGTAGAACATGTCAGCTATATAGTTAGGCTGGCCAATTATTACAGCTTTATACGTGAGTAAAAGCGTGTGAATCCAACGTCTTTTTGATAAGGATGGCAGCAAAGGCCTACTTGCGAAAGAGTAGTCCCACGGCAGGCGCAGTAACTGCCTTATTGCAGAGTTTTGAAAACGATCCAATTTATCTGAGACAGTATTGGGTATGCCAACAAGTAAGGCACTTGAATACTCAAGATAATTTCTAACGTATATGCTAAACAATATTAATAGGACCCGAGGTGGAAGCAGAGTACGTACTTGACGCAATTTCTGCAGCGAGAACGACGCCTTTTGTAGCATTTCCTTAACTTGAGAGTCACATTTTAGCTTGGATTCAATAATCCAACCTAGCACTTTTATGGATTTTGACGTTGTTATAACAGTGTCGCCTAGGAGCAGTGAGGTGTTTAAAGCTTTTACGTGCTGGTCAAGCAAAATGCTCTGCGTTTTGTCGGCATTCAGAAAAAGAAAATTTTCTGTAGTCCAAATCTTTACTATCTTATATGCTTCTTGTAGCTTAGTTTTAAGTGCATCGAGTTGAAGGTCATGCTCATATACGTTTATATCATCAGCGTATCTTATCATAGTTGGTGACTTGTAAATCCAGGATAAATCAGCCACAAAGATGTTGAACAAGAGAGGGGACATACAAGACCCTTGGGGGACACCTTTAGCAAGTGGCATGGACTGTGACTCATGCGATCCGATGCGCACTTTTTGCTGACGGTCAGTCAAAAAACTAGTCAACAGCTCCACTGTAGCATTACACGCTCCAAATGCCTTGAATTTTTTGATTAATAACTGGGGCACTGGGGCCTGTTGCTCAACCTTACAAGTCTTACAATTGTAACAATTGTAAGTGAAAAGTCTGGTGATTCGTTACGAATTCATTATATAAATTCATTATGAATCGCCTGATTTTGCACTTACAATTGTTACAATTGTGAGATTTGTAAAGTTGAGCAACAGGCCCCTGATGGCTCACACAATCGTATGCTTTTGAGAAATCTAGAGATAGGATGCCAACAGAAGTTTTAATGTCAAGGAGTTGCCTCATGCTTTCTGTCAACCGCAACAAAGCTGACTCGCAACTATGACCTTTTATAAAACCAGTCATGTCAGTAGGCAAACGCGGCTCAATTATCGGCGCTAGCTGGGCCAGTATCACTTTTTCAAATAGTTTAGCAATGCAAGGTAGTACTGAAATTGGTCTGTAGTTATTTCTGTCCTCCAAAGAGCCTTTTTTATAAACAGGAGTAACCAGTCCCATTTTAAAGGCTTTTGGCACTTAGCCAGAGAAAGTGATTAAACAGGTCCGTTAAAGGTGCAGCTAATACATTAGCCAGCCTTTTTAAAACCTTAGGATCAAGCTTATCGCACCCTGGTGATTTGTTGCCTTTCATTTCTTTTAGCAGTGTTTTTACTTGCCAATCTGTTGTAAACTGGAGTGTAAATTGCGAGAAATGTTTTGTTTTAATTGCTGTTAGACCCTGATGGCGGCCAAGCTCCTGTGCTGACAAAACTGGTGGATCTTTGACACACGTTGCAAACTGAACGTTCATAATGGCAGCAATTTCTTCTCGTTTTGTTACAAGAATATGGTCACACAATAGTGTTGAGATTTCGGCGCCCTTATCTTTTCCTAACCCTGATAGCGACTGCACAGTTATAGCTATAAGTGATCAAAAGCTAGAACTAGCTTGAAACAGCAGCTATAAGTGATCAAAAGCTAGAACTAGCTCGAAACAGTAGCTCTAAGTGATCAAAAGCTAGAACTAGCTTGAAACAGTAGCTATAAGTGATCAAAAGCTAGAACTAGCTTGAAACAGTAGCTATAAGTGATCAAAAGCTAGAACTAACTTAAAACAGTAGCTATAAGTGATCAAAAGCTAGAACTAGCTTGAAACAGTAGCTATAAGTGATCAAAAGCTAGAACTAGCTTAAAACAGTAGCTATAAGTGATCAAAAGCTAGAACTAGCTTGAAACAGTAGCTATAAGTGATCAAAAGCTAGAACTAGCTCGAAACAGTAGCTATAAGTGATCAAAAGCTAGAACTAGCTTGAAACAGTAGCTATAAGTGATCAAAAGCTAGAACTAGCTTGAAACAGTAGCTATAAGTGATCAAAAGCTAGAACTAGCTTAAAACAGTAGCTATAAGTGATCAAAAGCTAGAACTAGCTTGAAACAGTAGCTATATGTGAACAAAAGCTAGAACTAGCTTGAAACAGTAGCTATAAGTGATCAAAAGCTAGAACTAGCTTGAAACAGTAGCTATATGTGAACAAAAGCTAGAACTAGCTTGAAACAGTAGCTATAAGTGATCAAAAGCTAGAACTAGCTTGAAACAGTAGCTATAAGTGATCAAAAGCTAGAACTAGCTTGAAACAGTAGCTATAAGTGATCAAAAGCGAGAACTAGCTTAAAACAGTTGTTATAACTTAGCAAAAGCTAGAACTAGCTTAAAACAGTTGCTATAGTGCTATTATTGATGAACAATCATTTGTTCTGGAGCTTGCCTAGTAAATAACATCAAGAACCAATGAAGCATACGACACTTTTCCGGCAACAGTGCAGCTGATGATAATGGCTGTTTAATTCAGGGTGCAGAAAGCACTAAAGTGTCGCAGGGCGACCGCTAAGCGAAATGTTGCACAAATCTTACAGAAGCATTGTGAAAACTGCAGCGAAATGTTGCACAAATCCTTAAAAAACACACTTCGAAAACTCGAAATATTGCGAAATTTGTTTTGAAAGATAACGCAAACTGCAACAAAACTTTGCACAAATGGTTTAAAAACATTGCGAAACTGCAGCGAATTGCTACGCAAATTGTTTAGAAACATTGCGAAAACTGCAGCGAAATGTTGCGCAAACCCTTTAAAATATTGCGAAAACGCGAAATATTGCGCAAATTGTTTAGAAACATTGCAAAAACTGCAGCGAAATGTTGCGCAAATTTTTTAGAAACATTGCAAAAACTGCAGCAAAATTTTGCGCAAGCCGGTTTGAAACATTGCGAAAACTGCAGCTAAATGTTAGACAAATCTTTCAGAAGCATTGTGTAAACTGCAGCGAAAAGTTGTGCAGATCGTTACAAACCATTGCAAAAACAGTGGCAATGAGTGGCAATAAATGGCAACCCATATGAGTTTATTATACTAAAAGATACGTCATGTACTAGAAAGTGTCAATTTGCTGATTATCTGTCAGTCTATATTCATAATATTAAACCAAAATGAAGAAAACTAAAATTCTTTATAAGGGCTTTTGTCCGCCTGGACACAATCGATTTGGAAACGGGAGTGCATCAAATGTGTCAAAAATGACAAATTTGGTCCGAAAATCGTGAGTGAAAATCGGCACAAATGTGTCCAAAACGACACTTTTGGTTTCTAAAATAGTGTGCGAAAATTGGCTCAAATGTGTCAAATTAGCTAATGTGAGGGTATGGCTGCAATGGCTGCAACCTGTGCTTTTTAAACTAATTCTACTTTATCACTTGAGCTTTTAAACATATTTCACAAAAATTACTGGTTTTTAACAGTTAAGCCCGGTTCATACTCGTCCTTAACGACTGTCCTTGTCCCTCAGACATGTCCTTGTCCCTAAGCGGATTTGATTCATACTTCTCTGCTGTTCTTTTCCTTTTCTATGTCCCTAAGCTGTGATTAATTCATACTTGTCCCTAAGCAGCTTAGGGACTGTCCTTAACCATCAATAAGGACTGTCCTTATGTCCCAAAGCAATGTTGATAATTGTTCTACTTTTTCCATGTCCATATATGTACCCTAGAGAACCAACGCAGCAACTGCCATGTTGAATGCTAGATACAAACTACGTTATCCGCTGTATCTGATGCACATAACGCGGACTGCTGGAGTTGCATTGGAATTTCATAATTTGGTCCTAACGAAAATACTACTTTTGCGATGAAAAAAAGTGAAATTTGCACATTGCTTAATTAAGCATAGGCTTTGCTGTGTGGCAGTAGGACTGAAAATTGCCGGTCAAATGCGAAGACCTACAATTCTCCATAAAAACAGTTCAAAGATCCTGCCACTAGAATAAACTAGTCAAGTTGCATGGCCCCAGTAGTTCATCATGTGGTATCTCCCATAATCCTCTGGGCATGAAAGGGTTAAGGGGGGAGGCTACCTGTATAAGTGAAAATTTTAGGTTCTCTGATTCGCTTAAAATTTGAACACAATATGGCCCTAGTGAAGGCGCATCGCAGATGTAACTAACTGGAACCAATGTATTTGCCAATTTTTTACTAGGGGCTCCCTAAAATTCAATTTTACATGTAAATCATAGGCGCAAAATAAGTTTTTTGTGCTCACAATGCGGCCCTTTACTAGAATTTTTTGTTAAAAGTGAGGAATCTGATTTTTACATCGTTCGTTAGCGTAATGTCATATCTCAACCTGTATGATCTATTTAATTAAAAAACAGAAACTTAGGGCCTACAGCGTTGTTTCAAGTCTTGCTAAAACGACTATTTGAGATTAGTTTAACTGTCACTGTTGTTGAAACAAGTTTAAACTTGTGTTTAACATTCGTTTGATCTGTAGATTTGTTGAAACAACTGTTTTGTAGCAGTTTCAATTGCAGTGCTGTTTTAAGTTTCGCTAAAACAACGATTTTAGATTAGCTTTACCGTCAATTTTGCTAAAATAAGTTTTGGCATTAGTCTGAGCTGCAGATTTGTTGAAACAACTGTTTTGCATCAGTTTCTGCAGCCATGTTTTAAGTTTTGCTAAGACAATGATTTGAGATAAGTTTAAGTTTTAGCTTTCGCTTCATTAGTAGTTTTGTTGAAACAAATGTTTTGCAACAGTAATTGCAGTGTTGGTTCAACTTTTGCTAAATCAAAAGATTTGAGATTAGTTTAGTTTAGTTTAGTTAGTACTGTCACGGTTGTTGAAACAAGTTTAAACATTCGTTTGATTTGTATATTTGTTGAAACAACTGTTTTGTAGCAGTTTCAATTGCAGTACTGTTTTAAGTTTCGCTAAAACAAGGATGTGAGATTAGTTTAACAGTCACTTTTGTCAAACTAAGTTTTGGCATTAGTTTGAGTTGCAGCTTTGTCGAAACAACTGTTTTGCAGCACTTTCAATTGCAGTGCTGTTCGAACGTTTGCTAAAACTGTAACGAAATGTTGCGCAAATCTTTTAAAAACTGCTAAGACTGCAGCGAAATGTTTTGCAAATCGTTTATCGTTTAAAATCTCTGTTAAAACTAAAGCGAATTATTGCACAAATCGTTTAGAAAATATGCTAAAACTGCAGCAAAGTCGGTTAGAAACATTATTAAAACTAGAGCGAAATATTGCGCGAATCGTTTAGAAACTTTGCTAAGACAGCAACGAAATGTTTGTGCAAATCGTTTAGAAACATTTGTAATACTGGAGCGAATAATACGCAAAATGTTTAGTAACATTGCTAAAACTAAAATGCTGCGCAAGTCGCTTAAGGTGGTAGTTACGTTTTCGAAGTTTTTGCAATAATTCAAAAGTTACTTGACCGAACCTAATCAAACTTGGCACGGACATTGTGAATGTAATTAGCTATATTTCAGCTAATTTTGACATTGATTCAAACTTTTACAGCTAGTTTATAGCTCAAAAACTGGATTTTTTGTGGATTTTTTGAGGATTTACAAAATTGTATGCAAATTTTTGTGGCTCTTACACTATTCAGAAAAGCCATTCAAAAAAGGTCTAACCCATTTTATTTTAAGAATATTTTCAGCTAAATATGACATATTTCTGTTAGTCGTTCTAGGCGATCTGTAACTTTGAAGTTTTTCACCTCAATTCTGAATTCTGATGCCAATATCACAAAATACCGATAACCACTTGACACCATAATTCACAAGTATATAGTCCTTTATGCACCCATTATACCCGCAAAATTTGGTTAGTATATGTCATAGCAGCCAAGAGCATTGGCAGTGTTAATAAACCCCTTCAAAAATTGCAAATTTTCTTCAGTCTTCTGAAACGTCATTTTTTAAACTTTTGTCCGCCATTTTTTCAACGGTTACGGGAAAACTGTGCTTAGTGTAAAATTAGCTGACCCCAATGAGGCCCTATTCAACTGAATTGAAATTTTTTCAAAAATCCGTCATTTCTGAGCACAATGAGTGATTTCAGTTGAAGTAACCAATATCCTGTTCAGTTCATAAGAATGCAAAGAAAGCATATTTGACAGTAGCCAAATAAAGTTGCGCTATACCTTTTTCGAATTGAGTGAAAAGGTTGAGTATTTTTCTAGTTACAGCCTACCAAAGTCATAAAAACTGCGGTTTCTTGACTTTTTAGAAAAATTTGAGGCAAACTTTTGCTCACTGTAAAAATCCGCTAAATTATTCCGTTTAGTTAAGCATACCAGCACTTTTATAACACATCAATGTGCCTTTGATATAAAATTCTTGAGTGTATGCAGAAGTTTTTTACCACAATGCCGAAATAACGAAATACGGGGGAAAATGAATAAAATTGAGCTGATGAGCTTCACCAAAATAGCTGGCGTGCACACTATGAGTATCATCGACTCTTAAAAGAATGTAATTTTGTAAAAAATAAGTTGATTAATAATATGCAAAAGACCGCTTGTAAATTGATTTAGTAATTGCTACAAAATAGAACATTGAAAAAAGCTGCGAAAACGTAACTACCACCTTAAGTAACTTTGCTAAAACTGCAACAAAATGTTTGCAAATCGTTTAAAAACTGCAAAAACTGCTGCGAAATGTCGTGCAATTTGTTTAGAAACTTTGCTCAATTTGAAACGAATGTTGTGCAAATCGTTTAGAAACTTTGCTGAAATTGCAGCGAATGTTGCGCAAATCGTTTAGTAACTCTGCTAAAACTAGAGCGAAATATTGCACAAATCGTTTAGAAAATATGCTAAAACTGCAGCGAAGTCGGTTAGAACTACCGTCTTAATAAAAATTGTCAACTGATAAAAGTTCTAACAAAACAAAACCCATTTGTGACAAACGCATAACTAAAAATTGCTGCAGCATTATAGACAAACCAAAAGCGGACATTAACAAAAAAATGCTGTGAATATTCTACCCAAAAATGGCAAAAATGCACAGGAATAGAAGAATTATTGCATATTCAACAGTACGTATCTCAACATCTTCAGTTTCAATCAGTATACGTTATAATATCAATTGTAATCTCGAACTGTGTTATCACAGAAGTATATACTGCTAATGCAAGCACTATTACAGCTCATAACCTTGCAAAAAGCTAATTTTTAAAAATCTAAGTATTGGTGGATTTTGGACTTTATTATTGAATGGACTACCACGTAACTACGTAGCTAGCACTTATTTTATGCAAATACCTGTTATTTACAGTTATGACATATATGTACAACTGCGTAGACTGCGGAGGGGAGTGGCAACCCTCCTTGTTGACCAACGAAACGGGAAAATTTTTCTGCGGTCACGGAAGTTGACCGAGCTCTTCTTCATGCAATGCTGAACACGTGTGAGTGTGCGTGTGCGTTTTTAAAAGTACTCAAACTCAGGCTTAGATTAGGATTTAGACTTAGGCTTAAGAAATTAGAATAGGGTTATTGTCAAACTCTTAGGCTGACGCTTAGTTTTATAATTTTGGATTTCATATGTTTATGTAATGAGCGTTGCACTACCTTTGCCAAAGTTGATATTGGTATTAAATGGAAAATAATTTAACAATAGAAACTACACTATTCCCGGCGCCTTTTTAAATGAAAAATGAAAATGAAATGAAATGCCTAATGAAATTCTTTTCGTCTAAAAGTGCAATAATTCGGCTCTTGGAGGCTGCCGCCTGGAAACCTTGGAGGCAGCTGCATGTATACTGAGCAAAAAATGCTGAAAAAACAAAAAAACTGGGCGCAATAAGACCCTCCATTTCAAAAACCAGTCTACTACATATACTTATACTATCTATATACATGGAAATTGAATTTATGCAAGTCATGCAATATGCAGATGGCACTCACAAACGAGTGTATTCAGATTCTTCAGTGTCGGAACACTCAGAACTTAAATTTGTATAATGGTTCGGTTGCTGGGTCATAGGCTGTCATTGCTGAAAAGGGGGTGGTTGAGTATACCGCACCACATGTGGCTGTGAAAGACAGGTGGTAGTTGGGGGACATAGGCATAGGGCTGTGGCTGTTGGCCCAATTCCGCACCACAAGGAAGACTGCTGTAACCTACTGAACCACCTGGTTTGTAAACATCGTTTTTATGTGCCCATGAAGCTCAAAAGTGCTATTCGGGCAGCCAGCACAGCTTGGTCAGCTACTTCAAATTCTTTTTTGTCAGAAATTACTCTAACGGTTTTGGCCATCAGCCAGCCAAAGCTATCATATATGCTAAGTCTGTGTTGGCATTATCGAGCGCATGCATTGCCTTTTCCATTGTTCATCAACCTCGGAAACCCCGGCAACCACGGCAATAAATTTCATTCCCATAGTCTAAAGTAACCTGCTGTCTTCCAATATTACCGCTAATACATTTGCACTACAGTACAGTAGCTACGTAAAATGAATAATAACATCACGTCTTGTCACGTATTTTCGAGCGTTTTTAGTAAAAAATGAGAGTAATATACTTCAGAGCTCATAACCCTGATTATATAACAGTTGGAAATATGAGCTTTAGCACAACACTGCAATGCAAATAGGTATAGTTCGGTGTCAAATTTCGAAGAAATACATAGCTTGAATTTTACATCACATCTTTTTAAATTGAAAAAAAGAAAAGTTCAGAAAGTGTCAATTTCTTGAAAACAGTTGCAGTTGAATATGCGTTTTGACGTTCTAAAGTAATCTTAAGTAAAATATCTAGATACTATTTTTTAAATTTTAAATTTTTTTTTAAATTTTAAAATTTTTTAAATTTAGTGAAAAACAATACTGTTTTTGAGAAACAGTTGTTTAAAAATCACTATATATTGTAAAAATAACCAAAAAATGTCAAAACACTACTTTTTTCGTTATAACTATAGTGTAACTGATTATAAAGTGCCTATAATTTGCCCATATGTTGGTCTAAAAGTGCCTCATACGTGTGTCAAATTTAATAAAGTTAGCTGTTGGTTCGAGCGAATCGTGACAAAAACTGCATATACGAAACGACCACCTTAAGCAACTTGCGCAACATTACGTTAGTTTTAGCAATGTTACTAAACAATCTACGCATCATTCGCTCCAGTTTTAAAAAGGTTTCTAAACCATTTGCACAACACTTCGCTGCAGTTTTAGCGAAGTTTATAAACGATTTGCGCAACATTCGCTGCAATTTTAGCGAAGTTTCTAAACGATTTGCGCAATATTTTGCTGCAGTTTTAGCAGAGTTTCTAAACGATTTGCAAAACATTTTGCTGCAGTTTTAGCAGTTTTTAAAAGATTTGCGCAACATTTCGTTGCAGTTTTAGCGGAGTTTCAAAACGATTTGCGCAACTTTCGTTGCAATTTGAGCAAAGTACGCCAAAAAGCCGAAAAGTAGCCCTTATTTGGACAGTTCTTGCACAAACCACATTAAGCCAATCAGACTGAAACTTAGAAGTAGTAGCCCACATGTATGCGCAAAATCGTATGATCCGGATTTTTGATATATTTTTTCAAATCTAAAATCGAGGGCGAAATGTGAAAAAATGGCCGTTTTTTGGACCCGCCAAATTTGAGTGATTTTACATTTGACATCATTGCTCAGGCCATGGGCAAAAATTTAGAAAAAAGGATCATAGAGGTTGAGATATGACGTTAGGCTATCGAATCGTGTAGAAATTAGCTTCGTCAGTGTTAACAAAAATTTCGAGTAAAGGGGCGCTTTGCAACCACACAAAACTTTTTTTGCGCGCGCCTATGCAAACACGTAAAATTGAATTTTTAGGAGCCCCTAGTGAAAAATTGGCAAAAGCATTGGTTCCAGTTTGTTACATCTGCGATGTGCCTTACCTGGGGCTACATTGTGAATTGTGTGCAAATTTGAAGCGAATCGAAGAACCTAAAATTTTCACTTTTTCAGGTAGCCGCCGCCCCCTTTAGCGACTTGCGTAACATTTGTGTTTTAGCAATGTTACTAAACAAGTTGCGTATATTCGCTCCAGTATTACAAATTTTTCTAAACGATTTGCACAACATTTCGCTGCTGTTTTACCGAAGTTTCTAAACGATTTGCGCAACATTCGCTGTAATTTTAGCAAAGTTACTTAAGGTGGTAGTGTCGTATATGCAGCTTTTTTCATGAGCTGTTACTCGGTTGTTTTAGAGGCTATTTATAAGCGGTTTTTTGAATTTCACAGACAAAAAAGTAGACCGCGAGCACATGTATTTGATTTGTTGACAATTTTGACAGTTTGTCCAAAACACGCTGTGAAATATCTCAAATTTGGCATTTTTTCAAGTTTTTGCGTTATGTTTCATTTTGGAAAGAATATTTCCTGATTAAGTTTAATTCTAAATTAGTCTAAATTTACTTGTAAGGGTCTCAATACATGCATAGTTTTATTTGAATAAGTCTTCACATTGCTTCAGTACTTCAAATCTAAGCTTAAAAACAGAACTTTTTTGAATTTTGTAAAACTTTGTGGCTTGAGAAAACAAAAACTACAATGCCTATCAATAATTGCAAAAAAGGAATCTAGACATTTTAGTTTTCTTCATTTTGATTAAATATTATCAATATAGACTGCACACATAATCAGCAAATTGACACTTTCGAGTACATGACGTATCTTTCAGTATAATGAACTCGTATGCGTTGCCATGGCAACCACGGCAATAAATTTCATTCCCATAGTCTAAAGTGACCTGCTGTCTTCCAATATTACCGCTAATACATTTGCACTACAGTACAGTAGCGACGTAAAACGAATATATAAGTTATCTGTTGGTTCGAGCGAATCGTGACAAAAACTGCATATACGAAACGACCACCGTAAGCAACTTGCGCAACATTACGTTAGTTTTAGCAATGTTACTAAACAATCTACGCATCATTCGCTCCAGTTTTAAAAAGGTTTCTAAACCATTTGCACAACACTTCGCTGCAGTTTTAGCGAAGTTTATAAACGATTTGCGCAACATTCGCTGCAATTTTAGCGAAGTTTCTAAACGATTTGCGCAATATTTTGCTGCAGTTTTAGCAGAGTTTCTAAACGATTTGCAAAACATTTTGCTGCAGTTTTAGCAATTTTTAAAAGATTTGCGCAACATTTCGGTGCAGTTTTAGCGGAGTTTCTAAACGATTTGCGCAACTTTCGTTGCAATTTGAGCAAAGTACGCCAAAAAGCCGAAAAGTAGCCCTTATTTGGACAGCTCTAGCACAAACCACATTAAGCCAATCAGACTGAAACTTAGTAGTAGTAGCCCACATGTATGCGCAAAATCGTATGATCCGGATTTTTGATATATTTTTTCAAATCTAAAATTGAGGGCGAAATGTGAAAAAATGGCCGTTTTTTGGACCCGCCAAATTTGAGTGATTTTACATTTGACATCATTGCTCAGGCCATGGGCAAAAATTTAGAAAAAAGGATCATAGAGGTTGAGATATGACGTTAGGCTATCGAATCGTGTAGAAATTAGCTTCGTCAGTGTTAACAAAAATTTCGAGTAAAGGGGCGCTTTGCAACCACAAAAAACTTTTTTTGCGCGCGCCTATGCAAACACGTAAAATTGAATTTTTAGGAGTCCCTAGTGAAAAATTGGCAAAAGCATTGGTTCCAGTTTGTTACATCTGCGATGTGCCTTACCTGGGGCTACATTGTGTGCAAATTTGAAGCGAATCGAAGAACCTAAAATTTTCACTTTTTCAGGTAGCCCCCCCCCCCTTAAGCGACTTGCGTAACATTTGAGTTTTAGCAATGTTACTAAACAAGTTGCGTATCATTCGCTCCAGTATTACAAATTTTTCTAAACGATTTGCACAACATTTCGCTGCTGTTTTACCGAAGTTTCTAAACGATTTGCGCAACATTCGCTGTAATTTTAGCAAAGTTACTTAAGGTGGTAGTGTCGTATATGCAGCTTTTTTCATGAGCTGTTACTCGGTTGTTTTAGAGGCTATTTATAAGCGGTTTTTTGAATTTCACAGACAAAAAAGTAGACCGCGAGCACATGTATTTGATTTGTTGACAATTTTGACAGTTTGTCCAAAACACGCTGTGAAATATCTCAAATTTGGCATTTTTTCAAGTTTTTGCGTTATGTTTCATTTTGGAAAGAATATTTCCTGATTAAGTTTAATTCTAAATTAGTCTAAATTTACTTGTAAGGGTCTCAATACATGCATAGTTTTATTTGAATAAGTCTTCACATTGCTTCAGTACTTCAAATCTAAGCTTAAAAACAGAACTTTTTTGAATTTTGTAAAACTTTGTGGCTTGAGAAAACAAAAACTACAATGCCTATCAATAATTGCAAAAAAGGAATCTAGACATTTTAGTTTTCTTCATTTTGATTAAATATTATCAATATAGACTGCACACATAATCAGCAAATTGACACTTTCGAGTACATGACGTATCTTTCAGTATAATGAACTCGTATGCGTTGCCATGGCAACCACGGCAATAAATTTCATTCCCATAGTCTAAAGTGACCTGCTGTCTTCCAATATTACCGCTAATACATTTGCACTACAGTACAGTAGCGACGTAAAACGAATATATAACATCACGTCTTGTCACGTATTTTCGAGCGTTTTTAGTAAAAAATGAGAGTAATATACTTCAGAGCTCATAACCTGATTATATAACAGTTGGGAATATGAGCTTTAGCACAACACTGCAATGCAAATAGGTCTAGTTCGGTGCCGAATTTCGAAGAAATACTTAGCTTGAATTTTACATCACATCTTTTTGAAGTGAAAAAAAGAAAAATTCAGAAAGTGTCAATTTCTTGAAAACAGTTGCAGTTGAATATGCGTTTTGACATTCTAAAGTAATCTTAAGTAAAATATCTAGATACAGTTTTTTAAATTTAGTGAAAAACAATACTGTTTTTGAGAAACAGTTGTTTAAAAATCACTATATATTGTAAAAATAACCAAAAAATGTCAAAACACTACTTTTTTCGTTATAACTATAGTGTAACTGATTATAAAGTGCCTATAATTTGCCCATATGTTGGTCTAAAAGTGCCTCATACGTGTGTCAAATTTAATAAAGTTAGCTGTTGGTTCGAGCGAATCGTGACAAAAACTGCATATACGAAACGATCACCTTAAGCAACTTGCGCAACATTACGTTAGTTTTAGCAATGTTACTAAACAATCTACGCATCATTCGCTCCAGTTTTAAAAAGGTTTCTAAACCATTTGCACAACACTTCGCTGCAGTTTTAGCGAAGTTTATAAACGATTTGCGCAACATTCGCTGCAATTTTAGCGAAGTTTCTAAACGATTTGCGCAATATTTTGCTGCAGTTTTAGCAGAGTTTCTAAACGATTTGCAAAACATTTTGCTGCAGTTTTAGCAATTTTTAAAAGATTTGCGCAACATTTCGGTGCAGTTTTAGCGGAGTTTCTAAACGATTTGCGCAACTTTCGTTGCAATTTGAGCAAAGTACGCCAAAAAGCCGAAAAGTAGCCCTTATTTGGACAGCTCTAGCACAAACCACATTAAGCCAATCAGACTGAAACTTAGTAGTAGTAGCCCACATGTATGCGCAAAATCGTATGATCCGGATTTTTGATATATTTTTTCAAATCTAAAATTGAGGGCGAAATGTGAAAAAATGGCCGTTTTTTGGACCCGCCAAATTTGAGTGATTTTACATTTGACATCATTGCTCAGGCCATGGGCAAAAATTTAGAAAAAAGGATCATAGAGGTTGAGATATGACGTTAGGCTATCGAATCGTGTAGAAATTAGCTTCGTCAGTGTTAACAAAAATTTCGAGTAAAGGGGCGCTTTGCAACCACAAAAAACTTTTTTTGCGCGCACCTATGCAAACACGTAAAATTGAATTTTTAGGAGTCCCTAGTGAAAAATTGGCAAAAGCATTGGTTCCAGTTTGTTACATCTGCGATGTGCCTTACCTGGGGCTACATTGTGACATTGTGTGCAAATTTGAAGCGAATCGAAGAACCTAAAATTTTCACTTTTTCAGGTAGCCCCCCCCTTAAGGGGGTAGTGTCGCGAAAGCAGTCGATTTTGCGCGACTATAAAACTTTTACAGTGAAAGATAGGTCATTGTTCTTTATATATTCTAAAAATATGATTCAAGGCAAATATTTTTGCCAAGTTTCAGAAAAATTGATGCAGTATACAGTTAGCACTGAAGTCGCAAAGTCGGAAAAATGACGTTTTGAAAACCTATTCACATTCGATAATTTCGTCACAATTAAAAAACTTTTTGTTTTGATTCTTTACACAAAGTAAAGGCACACATGCTCTAGTTTATGCACACAAAATTTAGTGCAAATTGCTTGAGTGGTTGTGGAGTAATGCCTCTTTGAACTGTGAAACTGGGCGTAACCTGTAAGTGTGATTACTGACAAAAAATTTTAAATTTTTAAAAATTTTAGACCTTTTTTTTAAATTAAAAGGAAAATCTTTATTTTTCATTTTTCTTATTTGTGGCAAAAACTTGTGCGTCAAAACATTACATGTACTTCACAAGCTGGCCAATCTGATATCTGGAACTTCATTTTTTGAGATTTTTGTCTCTATTGTGTGATGTCTGGCTCAAATGGTGATTGGTTAAAAATATTGGTAGATATTGGGAGTTTAGTGTCTGCGAGTATTTACTTGACACCATATGGCATTTTACTTCAGTGAAGTTCTCAGTGAACGTACAATTTCAAAGCAAAAAGTTCTCATTTTGCAGCCTGTGACCAAAACTGCTTTGGCAACGTTCCACCTTAAAGACTTGCGAACATCTTTGTGTTGCACCTGTTCGCTGCGTTTACTGGCCTCAATTTTTATATTTTTTATTATTGTTTGATTTTAGATTTGGAACATTCGCTGTAATTTTAGCAAAGTTACTTAAGGTGTGTAGTGTCGTATATGCAGCTTTTTTCATGAGCTGTTACTCGGTTGTTTTAGAGGCTATTATAAGCGGTTTTTTGTATTTCACAGACAAAAAAGTAGACCGCGAGCACATGTATTTGATTTGTTGACAATTTTGACAGTTTGTCCAAAACACGCTGTGAAATATCTCAAATTTGGCATTTTTTCAAGTTTTTGCGTTATGTTTCATTTTGGAAAGAATATTTCCTGATTAAGTTTAATTCTAAATTAGTCTAAATTTACTTGTAAGGGTCTCAATACATGCATAGTTTTATTTGAATAAGTCTTCACATTGCTTCAGTACTTCAAATCTAAGCTTAAAAACAGAACTTTTTTGAATTTTGTACAAACTTTGTGGCTTGAGAAGATAAAAAAATAAAAATAAAAAAAGAGAATAGAATTTTAGTTTTCTTCATTTTGATTAAATATTATAATATAGACTGCACACATAATCAGCAAATTGACACTTCCGAGTACATGCGTATCTTTCAGTATAATGAACTCGTATGCGTTGCCATGGCAACCTCGGCAATAAATTTCATGCCCATAGTCTAAAGATGACCTGCTGTCTGTAGGGACTTAGTGGCAGAGGGGGTGATGGAATTTGGGGGGGAATGTGGAGTGGTGTGGGTGGTTTTGTTTTGGGTGTTGGATTGGATATCTGCTTTCGTTCTTAACTTGCTTTTGTGTGACTCTGCGACTGGCCTCAACCTTACATTTGGTGTCAGAAGTGGGATTGGCGTGCTTTTAACGACTGTCGCTGGAGAGAACAAGCAAGTTTGCAAAGTTTACGTCCTTTTTACCTAATTACAAATGGCGGAAGATAGAGTTGGGGGTCTCCCAGTTACGGTGGGTGCCCCCCCTGGAAAGTTGGTTGGGAGGGGATCCTTCAGGGCTTGGGCAGAGACTTTTGAGTGCTGTATTCGGTTGAACCGGTGGACCGAACAGGACGTCAGGGACTGGCTCATGATTTCTTTGATTGGCCATGCCCGACAGATCTATAAAAGCCTCCCTGAAAACATTCGTTTGGGTCCTTGGGACAATGCCGAGCATAACGGTCTAAAGCATAATTTGCAAGAACATTGTGACCCCCCATCAAAGCGGCTGCTATACGAAGGTCAGTTGCATGATCGCCGCCGTATGATGGACGAGTCCCTAGAACAGTTTAAGTGCGGCATTGAGTCATTGGTGGATAAAGTGTATCCAGGGGCTACTGGAGACGTCAGAGACACTTTGATTAAAGACAATTTTGTCGCAAAGTTAGAACCGGCTGGTCTACGATACAAAGTGCGTGAATCCTGGCCTGTTGACACTGCCGACGCTCTGATGAAAGCACAGCGCATGGAATTTGTCGAACAGCAAGAAAGAGGGTTCAAGTTCAAATCGAATGCAGTTTCAACAGGTGGTTCCTTTGGTGCGTCAGAAGCCGAATCCGCCTGGGACGAAGGCGCCTTAGCTGCAGTATCCAGACCGTCACAGGACATTTCCTCTAAACTGTCTGCGTTGAAAATTAGAATCGCAGAGTTAGAGGCGATGCGAGCGAATGGAGTTCAACAGTGTGAGCACGATGGTGGAAGCAGGGGGTATAAAAGCTACGGGGGCACCATCACTGGACAACGTGGTTTTGGTGGTCCACGCGGGGGCAGAGTGGCTCC
The DNA here is from genome assembly GCA_030248245.1 of Trissonchulus sp. WLG1_4. Classification (NCBI taxonomy): domain Eukaryota; kingdom Metazoa; phylum Nematoda; class Enoplea; order Enoplida; family Ironidae; genus Trissonchulus; species Trissonchulus sp. WLG1_4. The sequence goes on along the minus strand of JASANF010015702.1, from coordinate 7,863 downwards.
AAATTATACACTGTGGCAAAGCGGCAATAACAGCGGGGCTTTTAAGGCTCCTACCAATTCCCAACACCTAAAGTGCTTCCGTTGCGGAGGTCGCGGCCATATTGCTCGTCAGTGCGCTACGCCTGCGCCTTTAAACGAGTAGGCACCAAGTTTGCGGGTCAAAACTTGGATTGTCGCTACCCAAAGACCCAAAACATTCGAACTGACTATAAAAAGTCTGGATCAGCTGAACGCCCTGACAAGCAAGCAAGCAAGCAAGCAAGTCCTGACAAGCAAGCAAGTCCCGACAAGCAAGCAAGTCCCGACAAGCAAGCAAGTCCCGACAAGCAAGCAAGTCCCGACAAGCAAGCAAGTCCCGACAAGCACGCAAGTCCTGGCAAGCAAGTTTCTTCTAAAAAAGTCGCCCAAAGTTTGCGCAAGTTTGCTAAACGGACGTTGACTGCCAGACTCAATGACCCAACTAAAAGACCGATTGCAACAGTAGACTCCCTTGATTTCAAGTGCCCTGAAATTGATATTATGGTAAATGATGTACCGGTTAGATTTTTGGTTGACTCAGGGTCACAGGTAACCTTGTTGCGTAAAGATGTTTGGGAGAACATGGCTGGGACTGACTTTAGTGCTAGAATGGCGGACAGTATGTCTAACAAGCGCTTGTGTGTAGCGAACAATAGTCAACTACGTGTCTTAGGTGAGGTGCCTGTTCGTTTGTCGTCTGGCGCGTTTGATGTCGTGCACCAAGTGCTTGTGGTGGACGATTTAAACCGTGCTGCTATTCTGGGTGTTGATTTTGTGTCTCGTTATCAGTGTCGCATTCTCCTAGACAGACGCTGTGTGCAGTTTCCAGATGGCAAAGAAGTAAAGTTTGTGGACCCAGTCAGTCTTTATTTGCCCGCGACATGGTCAGTTGTGTTGGACGAATACGTGATAGTGCCCGCATATACCAGGCAAGTTATTTTTGGTCGTTTGGACGATGTCGGTGTGTCTGACCTAAACGACGTGTACGGCTTTGTGGAGCCTAACAGAAAATTTTGCCGCAAATCTGGTTCTTGTGTAGTGAAGCCTGGAGTAGCTACGTGTGTTGGTAATAAAGTCCCGGTTATAATTGACAATGTTACGGCTTGTGGACAGAACTTTTACGGTGGTACAAAGTTGGCTTCATTTCAGAGATTTGATGACGCTGTGGACGTGGACGAGATGTGGGCCAACACACTGCAGAAACTGGGCTATTGTCCAATCTGCGAGGTTACTCTATCGGAGTCGTGCTGTCACATATCTACTACTGGGCTCGAGAACGACGTCGGTTTGTCACAGACAGAAGTCAAGCAAGTGGACGTCAGGCAGATAATCAATTTGGACCATATGACGGACGACAACGACAAAGAACGCGTTTGGTCGTTGGCTAATCAGTATGCAGATTTGTTCGCTGCTGATGATTCAGATTTCGGTAAATGTACGTTTGCTGAGCACCAAATTGATGTGTGTGGGCATGCTCCAATCAAGATGCGGATGCGACCAATTCCGTATCATGAAAAAGAAAAAGTTAAGAAAATGATCGACGAGATGTTGGACAAGGGAGTCATTCAGCCGTCAAACTCTCCTTGGGCGTTTCCAATTGTCCTCGTTCCGAAGAAAGATGGGACAACGCGTTTTTGTATTGACTACAGAAGACTGAACGATATAACGCGTAAAGACAGTTTTCCATTGCCAAGTATTCAGGACTGCTTGAACTCACTTGGTGGCTCCAAGTATTACACAAGTTTGGACCTGATTGCAGGATACTGGCAAATACCTTTGCGCGCGGAGGATAGGCCAAAAACGGCGTTTATGAGTCCATTTGGCCTTAATGAATTTTTGGTAATGCCGTTTGGACTAACTAACGCCCCGGCCACCTTTCAAAGAGCAATGGAACAGGCACTTTCTGGCCTACAGTGGACAGACTGTATCTTATTTCTTGACGATATTTTGGTATTTAGTTCTACATTTGAAGAACATCTGAAGAAGTTAGAAGCTGTTTTCTCACGACTACGCACAGCTGGTTTTAAGCTCAAACCGAAGAAGTGTTTCTTTTTGAAAGAAGAAGTTTATTACTTGGGCCACATTATTTCCAGCGAAGGCATTCGAACCGATCCGTCAAAAACCAGCAGAGTGACGCATTGGAAGTCACCAACTTCAGTGCCAGAACTTCTTACACTCCTGGGTTTTGCGTCATACCATCGACAATTTATTGAAAACTACTCTGGTATGGCTGCTCCTCTAACACGTCTAACGCAAGCTGGTATGCCTTTTGAGTGGACTGCCGAGTGTGAGTCAGCATTTCAGAAAATCAAAAGTGCCTTAGTGTCGACTCCATGTCTTGCCTATCCCAGATTTGATGGCTCGCCGTTCATACTGGATACGGACGCCTCTGGCGTGGCCATTGGCGCGGAGCTGATTCAAGTCCAAGATGGCGTAGAGAGGACAATATCCTATGCCAGCAAGACTTTGACACGCTGCCAAAGAAAATATTGTGTGACCAGAAGAGAATTGCTTGCTGTAGTTGAATTTATCGGCCATTTCCGTCAATACCTCATGGGTCAACATTTTGTTGTGAGAACCGATCACGCTTCGCTAAAGTGGTTGCAGCAGTTCAAAGATGCAGATGGTCAACTTGGGCGATGGCTGGAGAAATTAGCCGAATACGATTTTGACATCGAGATTCGTGCCGGAAAGCTTCATGCGAATGCGGATGGGCTGTCACGGATCCCTCCTTGTTCTTGCAAGTGGTGCATGACTTTCCAGGAACCGTCGCAAACCACCAATGTTTGTTCAACAAATGATAAGCCAGAAGACTACGGAAAGCTACAGACTGAGGACTCAAATTTGGCACCTGTAATTAAAATTCTACAACAAGGTCGTGAGCCGACCGAAGAGGAGAAGTCTGCATGCAGTGCGTGGGCTCGACGGTTGATGGACCAGCTAGAATCTTTGAGTCTCAAAGATGGCGTCTTGTATCGTCGATTTGACAAATGTTCCACGCATTATGACCAACTGGTGGTGCCGCGATCGCAAGTGCCTTCAGTCATGCGTGACGAACATGACTCTGCTTTGGGCGGTCACTTGGGTTTTCGTCGTACGTTGCTAAAAGTCCAAGAAAAATATTACTGGCCAACTTGGAGAACGGATGTGAAGCTTTGGTGTCGTTCCTGTCACAAGTGCCAGCTATACAAGAAAACAACTAAGGCTCGAGTTGCTCCGCTGAAGCCTATTGTGACCGGAAGACCGCTGCAGCATTTGTTTATGGATATTGCAGGTCCATTTCCTGCGACTACTACGACAATAGATATATTTTGGTCATAGTCGACGGTTTTACGAAGTTTGCGGAAGCTTTCGCAATGCCAAACAAAGAAGCTGAAACCATCGCTTGGATACTGACGTCGGAGTTTATTGCGCGGTATGGAGAACCAGAGTGTATCCACACAGACCAAGACCGCTCCTTTCAAAATGAGCTACTCGATGGTGTTTACAGAACTCTCGGCATCAAAAAACTACGTTCAAGCACATATCATCCACAATCAGCAGGTCAAGTGGAGCGATTAATCAGAACAATCAAAAATCTTCTGCGGACTCAACTTGCTGGTGATACAGACAACTGGGATCGACAGTTGCCGTTTGTAATGAGTGCGTATCGATCTAGCACGCATCAGTCAACCGGATTCACACCAAATTTTCTGATGTTTGGTCGTGAAACGACACTGCCGCTGGTTCCATCGTCGTCAAACACAGCACAAGATTCAGTGCCCGTGTTTGCAAAGAATCTGAAGAATAGACTGCTCTCTGCAGAAGAAGCCGCAAGGAAGGCTAACTGCAAAGCACGTGGAGAACAAAAGCGATACTTTGACAAGAAAGTTTTTGGGGTTCCTTTTAAAGTCGGCGACAAAGTTTTGGTAGTCAATCCTCACAAGCGGAAGACCTTTGATCAGAGAGCCTATGGTCCTTATCGCATAATCAAAAAGCTCAATGATGCTACTTATCGCATACAAGAAGGTTCCAACCTGAAATCTCGCAAAGTGATCCACTTCAGCCGTTTGCTGCCTTACTACGAAAATCCAAATGCCGGCAGTTCTGAGCAGCATACACACAAGAAAGAGACAAAAGCGGATGAATCGGACGGTTTTAGCGATTTGCCTGATTTTGACAGTGACAAAGACGGCTCAAACCGCTACTTGATCCGCTTCACGCCTCGAGCCCCTATTCAACGCCGTTATCCCCTGAGAAACCGACGACCTGTTCAACGTCTAAGTCCTATGGATTATGAACGAGCTCTTTACAACCGGGGGGAAATGTAGGGACTTAGTGCAAGCTTAAGTGTGATTACTGACAATATTGAGAGTGCAATCTGTAGCTCGAACTGTGTCTGAGTGGTTACTGTTTTGGGTGTTGCGATTGGATATACTGCTATTCAACGTTCCATTAAAACTTGCATTTTGTGTGACTCTGCGACTGGCCTCAAACCTTACACTGTCTTCTCCGCATGCATTTGGCTCGGGGTGGCAGAAAACGAATATATACTCCTCGCCTTTTCTCGTGTTTTCGGGCGTTTTAAGAAAAAAATGAGAGAATTAAACTTTAGAGCCCTATCCTGTTTTTATAAAGGTTGGGAGTATGAGCTTTAGAACACAACTGGAGCAAATAGGGCTGGTCGGTGCCGAGTTTCGAGGAGATACTTTCTTGAATTTTTCATCTCACTTTTTAAAGTGAAAAAAAGAAAAATTAGAAAGTGTCTATTTCTTGAAACAGTTGCAGTTGAATATGCGTTTTGATGTTCTAAAGTAATCTTAAGTTAAATTTCTAGATTCATTTTTTAATTTAGGAAAAAAAATTTTTTGGGAGAAAGTTGTTTAAAAACCCTTTATTTTGTAAAAAAAAACAAAAAATGTCAAAACACTACTTTTTTCGTTATAACTATAGTGTAACTGATTATAAAGTGCCTATAATTTGCCCATATGTTGGTCTAAAAGTGCCTCATACGTGTGTCAAATTTAAAAAGTTAGCTGTTGGTTCGAGCGAATCGTGACAAAAACTGCATATACGAAACGACCACCTTAAGCAACTTGCGCAACATTACGTTAGTTTTAGCAATGTTACTAAACAATCTACGCATCATTCGCTCCAGTTTTAAAAAGGTTTCTAAACCATTTGCCAACTCTTCGCTGCGTTTTAGCCAGTTTATAAGATTTGCGCACATTCGCTGCAATTTTAGCGAAGTTTCTAAACGATTTGCGCAATATTTTGCTGCAGTTTTAGCAGTTTTTAAAAGATTTGCGCAACATTTCGTTGCAGTTTTAGCGGAATTTCTAAACGATTTGCGCAACTTTCGTTGTAACTTGGTAGCCAAAAGCCGAAAGCGCCCTTATTTGGAGCTCTAGACAAACCACATTAAGCCAATCAGACTGAAACTTAGTAGTAGTAGCCCACATGTATGCGCAAAATCGTATGATCCGGATTTTTGATATATTTTTCAAATCTAAAATTGAGGGCGAAATGTGAAATAATGGCCGTTTTTTGGACCCGCCAAATTTGAGTGATTTTACATTTGACATCATTGCTCAGGCCATGGGCAAAACTTTAGAAAAATGGATCATAGAGGTTGAGATATGACGTTAGGCTATCGAATCGTGTAGAAATTAGCTTCGTCAGTGTTAACAAAAATTTCGAGTAAAAGGGCGCTTTGCAACCACAAAAAACTTTTTTTGCGCCTATGCAAACACGTAAAATTGAATTTTTAGGAGCCCCTAGTGAAAAATTGGCATTAAAAAGTGAAAAAAAGCATTGGTTCCAGTTTGTTACATCTGCGATGTGCCTTACCTGGGGCTACATTGTGTGCAAATTGGAAGCGAATCGAAGAACCTAAAATTTTCACTTTTTCAGGTAGCCCCCCCCCTTAAGCGACTTGCGTAACATTTGAGTTTTGGCAATGTTACTAAACAAGTTGCGTATCATTCGCTCCAGTATTACAAATTTTTCTAAACGATTTGCGCAATATTTCGCTCCAGTTTGACCAATGTTTCTAACCGACTTCGCTACAGTTTTAGCATATTTTTTAAACGATTTGCGCAACATTTCGCTGCAATTTTAGCAAAGTTTCTAAACGATTTGCGCAACATTCGTTGCAATTTGAGCAAAGTTTCTTAACAAATTGCACGACATTTCGCTGCAGTTTTTGCATGTTTTTAAACGCTTTTCAAACATTTTGTTGCAGTTTTAGCAAAGTTTCTAAACGATTTGCGCAACATTTCGCTCCAGTTTTAGCCGAGTTTCTAAACGATTTGCGCTACATTCGCTGCAATTTTAGCAAAGTTTCTAAACGATTCGCGCAACATTCGTTGCAATGTGAGCAAAGTTTCTTAACAAATTGCACATTTCGCTGCAGTTTTTGCATGTTTTTAAACGATTTGCAAACATTTTGTTGCAGTTTTAGCAAAGTTTCTAAACGATTTGCGCAACATTTCGTTGCAGTTGTAGCGGAGTTTCTAAACGATTTGCGCAACTTTCGTTGCAATTTGAGCAAAGTACGCCAAAAAGCCGAAAAGCAGCCCTTATTTGGACAGCTCTAGCACAAACCACATTAAGCCAATCAGACTAAAACTTAGTAGTAGTAGCCCACATGTATGCGCAAAATCGTATGATCCGGATTTTTGATATATTTTTTCAAATCTAAAATTGAGGGCGAAATGTGAAATAATGGCCGTTTTTTGGACCCGCCAAATTTGAGTGATTTTACATTTGACATCATTGCTCAGGCCATGGGCAAAAATTTAGAAAAATGGATCCTAGAGGTTGAGATATGACGTTAGGCTATCGAATCGTGTAGAAATTAGCTTCGTCAGTGTTAACAAAAATTTCGAGTAAAGGGGCGCTTTGGAACCACAAAAAACTTTTTTTGCGCCTATGCAAACACGTAAAATTGAATTTTTAGGAGCCCCTAGTGAAAAATTGGCAAAAGCATTGGTTCCAGTTTGTTACATCTGCGATGTGCCTTACCTGGGGCTACATTGTGTGCAAATTTGAAGCGAATCGAAGAACCTAACATTTTCACTTTTTCAGCTCCCCCCCTTAAGCGACTTGCGTAACATTTGAGTTTTAGCAATGTTACTAAACAAGTTGCGTATCATTCGCTCCAGTATTACAAATTTTTCTAAACGATTTGCACAACATTTCGCTGCTGTTTTAACGAAGTTTCTAAACGATTTGCGCAATATATCGCTCCAGTTTGACCAATGTTTCTAACCGACTTCGCTACAGTTTTAGCATATTTTCTAAACGATTTGCGCAACATTTCGCTGCAATTTTAGCAAAGTTTCTAAACGATTTGCGCAACATTCGTTGCAATTTGAGCAAAGTTTCTTAACAAATTGCACGACATTTCGCTGCAGTTTTTGCATGTTTTTAAACGATTTTCAAACATTTTGTTGCAGTTTTAGCAAAGTTTCTAAACGATTTGCGCAACATTTCGCTCCAGTTTTAGCCGAGTTTCTAAACGATTTGCGCTACATTCGCTTCAATTTTAGCAAAGTTTCTAAACGATTTGTGCAACATTTCGCTCCAGTTTGACCAATGTTTCTAACCGACTTCGCTGCAGTTTTAGCATATTTTCTAAACGATTTGTGAATATTTCGCTACAGTTTTAGCATATTTTCTAAACGATTTGCGCAATATTTCGCTCCAGTTTCTAACCGACTTTGCTGCAATTTTAGCAAAGTTTCTAAACGATTTGCGCAACATTTCGCTGCAATTTTAGCAAAGTTTCTAAACGATTTGCGCTACATTCGCTTCAATTTTAACAAAGTTTCGGTAGATGTCGCGTGTAAGCGGCACCTGCAC